>JASUUG010001074.1:0-58908 GCA_030449905.1 Luvunga scandens | reverse complement strand
GTTGTGTACAAGAATTTTAACTCAAAATCCATGGACAGATCCAAACAAATATTTTCTATAATGAGTAATGGCATGTATAAATTTATATTCTGTATGTCCTTGCTTTCTTGGCAAAACCCGACATCTTTACATAATTTTCTGTGCATCTTAATTAATCTGTAGCCAATAATAACACTCTTCCCCAAGTGCCTTGGTCTTATCCATCTAAGATGTCTGCCCAATCCTCCTTCATACAACTTGTAGATAATTTACTCTCGTAAAGAACTTCGAGGCAAAAAACCAACACCTTTGGATAATTTTCTGCACATCTTTGTTCAATTGTAGCCAATAATAAATACCCACATAATTGGTTGGCCTTGAATAAATTCCCATCTTGAATGAGGAAATCCTTCGCATTCTGATGATTAGTGCAACGATCCCAAATAGGCACAAAATCGTCATCCTCAGTATATAATTCCTTCAAGTAGTCAAAGCCAGTAACTTCATTGGCTAGAGTTACCAATAACGTTGCTTTCTTACTTAACGTGTCTGCCATTTTATTATGTTGCCCATATTTATGATTCAGAATAAAAGAGAATTTCTGCGTATAACTCACCCATCTCACATGCATCTTGCTCAGGTGCTATTGATTGTTAAAGTACTTCAGTACTTGATGGTGAATGTAGAGTACGAACTTTTTTTGAATCAAGTAATGCTCCCTCGTCCTCAATGCTCTAAGGATGGCATAAAACTCTTGGTCGTAAATCTTTGTCATGCCTCATTTAACTTCTCGATCATATACTTTCGATTGGCTGCCATTTTTAGGAAAGAATAACCTCAATTCCCTTGGCAGAAGCATCACACTTGACCTCAAAAAACTTGTTAAAGTTTGGCAAGACTAACATAGAGGCGGTAGACAATTTTTCCTTAAGTAAAGCAAAGCTCGTCTCTTCTTCTTCTCCTCATTTGAACTTCGCTTTCTTCAAGCACTTTCTAATAGTTACGGCTATAGTGCTAAAACCGCAAATGAACCTCTTATAAAACGTTGTCAACCCATGAAAACTCTTAACTTCACCTACTATATTAGGCATAGGACATTCTTTAGTGGCTTGTATCTTTGACTTAATAGCTTGAATCCTATCTGCACCAACTATAAAACCTAAAAACTCAATATTATTCTGCAGAAACCTTTACTTCTTTATATTAATGTAAAGCTTATTCCTCTACAATACCTCTATAACTTTTCTCCAGTGCTCTAAATATGTCACCATATCAATAGAATATACCCAAATATCATCAAAATATACCACAACCAATTTGCAAAAAAATGGTTTAAGAACCTAGTTCATTAAGTGTATAAAAGTACTTGGTGCGTTTGATAATCTAAATGGCATCACCAACCACTCATACAACCCTTATTTCATCTTGAATGTTGTTTTCCACTCATTTCCAAGCCCAATTCGAATCAAATGATATATACTGCACAAGTCTATCTTTCAGAAAACCCAAGCACTATCTTATTAATCTAGCAAATCTTAGAATGTTGGAATAAGAAAATGATACTTCACTTTAATATGATTAATCCACCTACTATCCACAGACATACACCAACTTTCATCCTTATTTGGCACCAACAAGGTTGGTACAGTATATGGACTCATGTTCTCAAGAATGATTTCCTTATGTAACAATTCATCAACCTGTCATTTTAAAATCGCATACTCATAAGGACTTATGTGCTAATGAAAAAAGTTATGTTAACTTGCACAAGAAACTAAGTCTATATGATGTTGGATTTCTCGCAAAAGTGGCAACCCATTTGACATCTCTGATGGTATAATGCTAGCAAATTCAGCTAAAAATGGTTGTACCTTTTCAATAATAGAATTCATTTCGAATTCATCTTTTTTTTGTAGATTTTTGCAACTGTCATAATCTTCTTCTAGATGTCCTTTCATAATAGCCAAAAAATTCTTCTTTTAAACCTTAAAATTCTTTTTCTTGTTCGTTAAAGGCGCTAAATGAACCTTCTTACTATTTTACCAAAACTCTTATACATTATTATTTCTTTTATACACTGCATCCACATCAAGTTGCCAAGGTATACCCAAGAACAGATGACATGCATCTATATCTACTACATCATACACCACGTCACTCTTATAAATCCTCACAATGGAGAAAGGATCATAAAACGCTTTGTCACTTGTGTTTCTAACACTTTATTTACCCATCATATTCTATAGGGTGTTGGATGCTTCTCCATCAAAAGTCCCATCACATCAACCAATGCCTTGGAAACTATGTTCTCACTATTACCACTATCAATTGCCACGTTGCACACCTTATCATTGATAGTGCTACGTGTTTTGAAAGTCTTATTGCACAGGTTATCATTTTCAAACTTTGGCGCTAATAAAATCTTCTGCACAATATAGTCCAGCAACTCTCTTTCATCTGCTTCCAATTTCAAGGCCTCCTTGTCATTCCTATCCTTAACGTCATTCACCTCTGCTTGATTGACTTATGCATCTACCAAATTCAAATTTTTAAGAAAGCAATAATTTGATCTATGCCCTATTTTTCTATATTTCAAACATTTATTCAACATAGGCTTTGCATATGGATTATTCTGCTATCAAGGTGACTGTTAGTCTTGGTGGTTGCTGCCTTAACTATTACTATGTTGGCTGTTGCACCTGACTACTACCAGCCCATATTTCTCTTTTGTTTTTTAACCCAACACTGCTTGGCTTACTTTGCACACTTGTAAATTGTCTTTGCTAAACTTTGAAAATAGCATGTTGCTTTCGTTCTTTTAACTTCTTTACCCTAGCAATAGCTGTACTTATGTACCAAATCACATCTACAATCTCATCTTGCAATTCTTGCTTCAACCCACTAAGATATTTTATAATTGTCTAAAACTTTGGCTCATCCATATTATTTTTTGTGTGCAGACAATAACATTCCTTTATATATTCATCAACACTACGATTTCCTCACTCGTAATTCTAATATTTTATATATAATTGTTACCAATAATCTACTGGTAGGAAATATTCTTTTATCATCCTCTGGATTCTAGGCCATGATTTAATCAATAGCTTTCCCATAATTCTTCTTTAATTTTGTAAGTTTTGCCACTGTGCGGATGCTACGCCCTTCAAATTAAATGCCACAAGCTTAACCCACTTATCCAAAGGAATCTCCATATATTTGAAGAAATTTTCCATATTTAATATCTAGTTTAAAAGTTCTTCAACATGCATTATAACATAAAAATATACAATATCCATGTTAATCTTGTAATTCGAACCCTTCCTATTCATTCTATTATAACCCTTAGCATCTTATTCTTCTGAATCGCTTCCTAACTCTTTGCGCATGCACGGCTGCACTCACCTCGATGTTTCTAGGTTCTAAGGTACTACTTCGTGATTGATGCCCTGAGGCACTACTTCACGATTGATGCCTTGAGGCACTACTTCATGATTGATGCCCTGGCGAACTTTTTAATGGTGATAATCCCTAGGTTGTACATCTTGTTTGACTCCTTCAACAACCCTCATGCAATTAACTCTTTGCTAGTACTCTCTCCCTATATTCTTCATGGAAAACATAAGACCCTCGATTGCTTGCTCTATCGTTGTCATTCTAAAGTAAATGCATTCTTCATGACTTGCATGACTGCTTTTGTGACTATCTATCTTATAGTCTCCGCAGACATTGCCTGCATCCCTTGATGAGTGTCTTCAGAACGATTGTTTCTTTAATTGATTGGTTATACCATGATGACAAGTGAACTTGATCTGATAACAACAGACGAAGCAAAAACGTTATTAAGTTTATTGATAGAAGAAACTGGGTTTCTGAATAATGATAAATTTTACTGAAAGTGTGAATGAATAAAACTAGGGTTTGAGCCACTTTTATAATAAGCCTAAATATTATAAATTTACCAATATAGGCAAATCTGAAATATAATATAACAATTATTTTCTCCTAGTCAAAATAAGAAAAGAAAAACAAACGTCACTTAAATATGAGTTTTAAGGAAAAAAAAAAGAAAAAAATCTTAGAAGAATAAGGAAAAATAGGAAAAAAAATATTAAAACTAGAAAATAACTAGGAAATAAGTGAAATTTTCTACTCGACTATGGGGTAGAATGGTTTAGGTGGTTCTAGCTTTTATTTGTCTCGTCGTAAGCTTTGAAACGATATATTATATGTCAAAAAAGACACTTGGGCCCAAGTTATAGCCTTTGGAAGATACGTTACTCGTGACACACAACACCCTACATCAAAATTTCAAAACAAAAAGCCAGTGGCTCTTTGGCTAATAAGAGTTATCATTAATGCTAAACTAATTAACATCTAATGAGCATATGATAGCCCAAGCTATTAAGAGATTTGTATAACAACCATGTCTATGATATGCTCAAGATAAATTTTTGTCTTTGTATTATTCTCTTCTTAAATTTATCACAAAAGACAACCAAAATATAGAAATGTATGGATGGGTTTATTTGCACTCTAAAAATTTCTTTGAATAGTATTAATCTATACACTCATCTATTAAATTTAAAAATTTAAATTTTACTTTGTATACTCATTAAAATGTCAAAAATATCCTAACTCAAACCATTTAAATTAATTTACTGAAAACAACATGAAAACTATTATGAACAACAAAATTGAAAATTAAAAATTAGCATATACTTGCAACAAACGAAATTAAGTCAAGTTGTAAACAAATTCTTTAACAAATTTTAGTTATTAGTTTTGTTTATTAAAAAATATTTAATATAATTTTTTACACTCATTTGTTTGCCTGCAACAACAATTGGAAAAATAGAATGTCCAATTCACAAAAGAAGTTAGAAGAAGTTAGGAGATGTTGCTACTGGATGCATCAACTGATTTGGCTTCAATTTTTGCTTCCTCTCCCTCTTCTGATCTTTCTTTTTTTCTTTGTTTTCTTTTTATTTTAAATCAAAAGGCAAATATATGAACATCTTGACAATACTTTAATTTAATTTAATATTTTTAAAAATAAAAACAATCTCACAAATCTTATAGTTAAAATATTTTAAAATATTTTTAAAATATTGAGTTACTCATTGTTCAAATTGATTTTGTTCAAGATGTTAGAAATAAAATTTTTAGGTTTTAAAGCAAAAGAACTATAAATTGAATAATGAGTGCTCAAAATAATTATATTATATTAACTCGTAATAAATTGTCCTCAATAGTAATTCTAATAGCGGGTATTTTTGTAATAAATTATTTTATTGAAAAAGAAGTATTCAAAGTAGTTTTTAAAGTGCAAACAGCCCCCACCCAACATGTATTTGTATGTTATAAACATGGACAAATTGACATTCTGAATTACTAAAAGGAAATTAGTTTATGCCAACAAATTAAAATGAGACTATTTTTTTTTAACCCATCATTCTTAGTGATTTCATAATGAGAAGTATAAAATTGTATTAAACTGTTAGGTCGGTCAATCTTCACATCATTAGAATAGCTTTAGAAATAGTCACGCTACACAAAGTGTTTTTAAATCATAAATCAAAGAAGTGGGTAAAGTTCAAATTAATTTTGATCCTATTACTCCTAGAATTTGAACTTGGGTTGCCCATCAAATAAAGCTACTTGGAAAGGCCCCTAGAGCGTTTTGATCGATAAGTTCCAAAAAAATAATTTGAGGCCAACAACTCCTCAATTAGTTGAGTTGATTTTCACACTCTCTTCCCTTAACAACAAGGTGGAGGATTCCAATGGGAGAAAAAATTTCAAAGAACAAAATGTGTCAAGAATTTGAGTAAGATACTCGAGAAAAGTAAAATGTATGAAAAATGAGAAAACAAAATGATTGATATTAGATGGAGACAATGAACCTGATTTTTGCTTTCTATTTGATTTTCTCAAGTTTTGCTTTTGGCCACATCAAATGGGTTAGTGAAGTGATAAAACAGACTCAAAGCATGGCATATCTACCTTTTACTTCTAATTGTCAAATTTTTTTCTTCCAAGTAATCTTAAATTTTTATAGCATTATTTTATTGCAAAATATTTTCAACAAATACATATATATTTCATTATTAAATGTAATAAATACATATATTACTCATTACAAATAGTGCTAGAGATTCTAAAATTTTATCTCAAGTGATGTGGCATTTTCTTCAAGTGAATCGTGATATAACGTAATAATTCATGTAAAATTTGTGAAAAATTATTGCTTAATGAGTAACACGTCCTATGGCCCATCGATCATTTGGGATAAAATTCTGGCAATTACTAACCCACATACATTTTGTCAGATAAAATCATCTTCGTAGTAAGTGGCTTTTAATTTGCTAAATGGATGAGGACTGGATCGTAGTAATTAATTTGTTCAATTCTTGGGTGTAAATATTATGGCAATCTCAGTTGAAATTTCACTCTTCTTTCTTTAGTGTTCTTTTAAGAGAGCACTTTGAAATAATTAACACAACAATTTTCTGCTCTTGAGAACTAGCAGTTGTTGAGGTTGACTGAGAGTAGAATACATATAATTTTCCTGTGAAAATAATTTATTTGTTGAGGTTGACTGATAGAAGATATATAATTTTCCTTAGGACGTTAGAATTTTAAGATTGGGATTTCACTCTTATTCCAGATGTATTACTAGAATCTTGCATCATAAAAGAATAGAACAAAGATAAACACCAAAGAATTGACACAGAAAAACCCAAAAGACTGTAGTAAATGACATTAATTTACTAAAACAGAATACTTAAAAATTTGAGTTTGTTAGAAAATTGAGTGCTCGAGGACAGTATGCAAATGCAATTCATTTTCCTTTGTTAGTTTGCGGTGCTTAACTTATCTCCATTATTTGTTTATTTTTTCTACTTTTTTTTTTTAACTCAAACTTGTCTATTGTATTTTATGCTTACTATATAAAATCACGAGTTTGGCAATGGAGAGGGCAATTATTTTGGGGGTAAATATTGTTTTATTCCTTATATTTTGACTTAAGTGTATGTTTATTCACTATATTTTAAAAAATATCTTAAAATACCCTTGCCATCAAATATGTTATATTCTTACCCTTGTATTTTCTTAGCTTTTGCAATAATATTCCTGACATTCATAATTTATCTATAAAAATTTAATTAGCAAATTAACCAATAAGCATAATTATGAATGAATTAGTATTTTTTGTACCCATGCAACAATCTTGCTAATAATTTATTTATAAATAAATTAATATCAGCCGACTTAAAGCAATGTTTGATATCCTTGCAACAATTTTAATAATAGTTATTTTATAAAAATTAATTTATCAAACTAATTCTAAAAGTAAAATAATAATATAAAAATTTATGGAAATATTTACATTATTTTTAAGTTAGTTTGATAAATTAACATTTTTTTTTCATCAACATTCTCAAGAAGGAAAAAATATTATTGCAATATTTATTATTATAAAATAAAAGAAAAAGTAAGGGTAGGATTATAATATATTTAACAACAAAAGTGTCTTGAAGCATTTTTTAAAATATAAGGACTAAATAGGCGCTTAAGTCAAAATGTAAGGACTAAATGAGCTTTTACCCTTATTTAACTTTACTTATTTTAGGAAGTATTTTCATTTTGTCAACTAAATTTTAACTAATGTTAGTAGAGTATTTTCATTCATATTCAGAAGGTTTCTGTTTCCATTTTTCAAACTTTAGATAGATGAACATTATATTTTGAAGGAAAATATGTGCATTAAATCATGATCACCAATATTGAGATACTAAAATTTCAAATTAGAACAATATACTTTGAACGAAAAATGTGCATGCGGTTGCTTTAAGTTTGTCTTCTAATTATTGCCCTCAAATTAAACTCGTTATGGGGTCACACATGTCATTGGATTACCTAATTTCAAATGAATTAATAGTTTATATTCATAACCCTTTTCTTTTTTAATGGATTGATCACTCGAATTAGAGTAATAATTGTTGGATCCTTAATCCAACGTTAATTCAACGTTGGGTTTATATATGAATAATTATATATTATAAATGATTATATAAGGTTGAGCCCAATTAAAAGTGATCTATTAAGGTTTTTGATAACTTACGCTTTAATGTATCTGATAAAGTATAAGTCTTTCATATGTAAAAATTTAAGGATAATTTTTATTTTTATGATGAGCTAAAATAGAAATACTAAAGGATAACATGGAAGTTATCTATATAAGTGGTTATGACCTTTAGATCATACGTAACGTTTTATTTTTTTTAGACATCCCATCATTAGAGAGAATGCACAGAGAAAGTTAAAAGATTCTTAAGGAAAACGCTTTGATCTAGAAGACAAACCATATGGCTCTTGTAAGCAATTTGTCATTATGGATTTAGGTATATTTCCACATATTTAATTATTGATTCTTGGTGATATAATATGAATACTCTTGGAATTTTTTGTGATGATTTTTACTAAAGGCTTTTTTTTTCCTAACACTATTATTTTGATTCTAAAATTTCAAATTAGAACAATATATTTTGAAGGAAAATCTGTGCATTGAATCATGATCACCATTATTCTAATACTAAAATTTCAAATTAGAACAGTATAGTTTGAAGGAAAATTTTTGCATTGAATCATGATCACCATTATTGTAATACTAAAATTTCAAAGTAGAACATTGTATTTTTAAGGAAAATATGTGCATTATTTGTTTTATTACTTGTTAGTTACTGCAGTCTATATATATGATATCAAACTTGAAGCAAGAACAAGCTCAACTACTCAGTTTTGATTATATACCAGATAAAGACTGCATTTCGGAATTGAAGATTATGAAAACTACTTGTGTGCTAAAATAATAGTTTTAGCACAAGATCATTGAGTACCATTTTATTCAAGGAAATTAAGGACACTTACACTACACCTCTAAAGTTTGAGAAAATGGCTATGCAGATCCCAAAATTTTCAGTAAAGGACATCATCAAGACTCCCTTTTGAATATAATATCCTTTGTAAATAGCAACTAAAAAATTTGACTTTAAAATTTTTAATAAAATAAAAATATAATTTAAATAGTTTAATTTGTCTAGTAGACTAATAATATTATAATATTTTTAACATATAAAATAATTTTAAAAATGTAAATTATTATACTTATTTTTCTAATATATTTATATTTATTATAAAATTTTAAATAAATCTTTAGGTTAAATAGAATTTATAATTAATAAAATATATATCATGTATTAATAATATTTAAATTATTTTGTATAATATTGAAAATAATCTAAATTTTTAAATATCTATTTTAATATTATGTTTCTATTTATTATAAAATTTAGTTTAATATAGTATAAGATTTTAAATTATGAAAATAGTTTTTAAATATTGTAAGTATTATAAAATGTATATACAGTTATAATTATTTGAATATTATATTTCTATTTATTATAAACATATTAGAGTCAAGTTTTTTGAGTTAATGAAGTCAAAAAAATATTACAGCCAAAAGGACATCTTAATGTATGTTATTGAAAATTTAAGAGTTTACACGACCATTTCTTCAAATTTTGGAGAGCACAAATGTCTTTTCCCCCCTGCAAATCGTAAAGCACTGACCGTCAAAACAAGGCAGCTTGTCCACAAGAGCGAGGCATTCAGAATTGTTGCAAGAATTACTTGCCAACATTAATACATAGTTTGGCCCTTTTGTGGAATGCTCCTCTTATGTGTTTCTACAGATGTATTTCTTCTAGTTTTCATATGATTTTGTTCAATTTTTTATTTCCTTAAAAGTAAATTTAAAAAAAAAAAGTTTGATTTGAGGTTGTCCACTAAAATGAAAACAAATAGCAGGATAATTATTTAATTAAGCTCCTTATTATCTTAACAGAAATATTTGTCGATCCGTTATCTATACAATTGCCACGCATTATTTGTTGTTTCGCAGCTTGATCTTTATCAAAATGACATGTATCATGACAAAACAATCATTATTATTTTAATTTGAAATTTTCGATATGAAATGACATCTGACATGTGATTCAAAGATAAATTCATACTTTGGAATTAATTTTTTAAAATACCATGTACCATAAACTTTTACAACGCTGAAATAGTGGGCATTACCATAACGCATAACGCATTTAATAATACAGTATATATGAGACTTGAACTAACCAAAGAGATAAGATCAACTTAAAATTTATAAAGTTTAAAGTGTTTATGATGGGATTTTGTTTAATGAAAACAGTTTTAAAGATAAGTTTTTTAGTCACTAGATCACAATCATTTCAATGGCTAAAATGGAGGTTATATATTTTTTTAATGCAATTAATTACTTTTCTCTCTCCCTTACTATTGTATTTGATTTCCCCTTCCTCTTGTTCTCCTCTCAAAACTCCTTTGTCTTGCAGCATTCTAATATGAAATGGAGCCCACTGATTATTTAGTTTGCTATTGATAGAAAAAATAAGAATCAACATTTAAGCTCAACCATTGATTTTGTTAGCGATAAAAAGTTAAGACTGTATATTTTGTGTCAAAAAAATGAGGCTCCGGTCGTTTTTTCTATTTTTCCCATGAAGATCCGGCATTACTTTGTTGGTCTTAGTATTTTACAATTATTTGTCTTATGGACCCATGCACGCTCCCATATAGGGCAAAATTACCCTCGAAGCTACAAACCCATTTCAATTTGGCCGCAGTAACTGCCCACGGTATGTAATTTTGTGGGTTACCAACATGTTTTGTATTTCAAATTTAAATATACTGTCGATTGTGGATGGGTTTGGTATTGAGAAACTTTTTTTAAAAAATTATTTATGTTTCTAATTTTCATTATAAAAATTACATTAAAAAATTTAATCATAAATATATGTAAGCTAAATTTATTACTCATGTAATCTTCATAGTTCCTAAACCTAAATTTAAATCATACATATATATAAACTAAAGTGATTGTACCTTCTAGTACACACACACCCACTCACAAAAACTACTTAAAGAAAATAGATAACTAGTCAAAATGATGAAACAGAAACGTTGTTTGGTTCGCTGATAGAAGAAACTTAGTTTTTGAATAATACTAGAGTTTTAAGGCCTTTTTTATAACAAGCCTAAATATCACGAACTTACTAAAATAAGAAAATTTGAAATATAATATGATAATTAAATTCTCTAATCAAAATAAGAATGATACTCAATCTGAGTTCTAGAAAAAAAGATAAAAATCGTAGTAGAATTAGGAAAAATAGGGAAAAATAAGGAAAAATAAAAAAAAATCTTAAAACTAGAAAATGACTAGTAAGGAAACAGAATTTCTAACTCAATCATGGAGCAGAATGGCTTAGTGGTTTTGGGTTTTGTTTGTCTCATCGTAAGTTTTGAAACGATATATTATACACTGAAAATAGACACTCATAGCTCAAGTTATGGCCTCTAGAAAGTACACTGATCGCGACACACAACACTCTACATAAATAAACAACACAAATAAAGAGAAATATTGAAAGTTAGGAAAGGTACGTAGGGAACAGTTAACATGCTTAACTACTGCTTTTTGATAGAAGTATTTACGAATTTACAACTAGCTTATTATTTCTTTTGGAAATATTAAAACGCGATGTATGACACCATCCATTAAAATTACCTTTGATAGTCTTCCTTTGTACAATTATTTATTTTGTTGTCCACCTTTTCCTTGTATGATTGAACTTGAGCAGTTGATCCATTATCTATACCGTGCATTATTTGTTTATTTCGTACTGTAATGCGGGCTGCTTGATGTATATATATGAGATCAACCCGGAAATAAGAACTCGCTCAAGCTCATCTACTTACCTTTTGAGTTTTGAATACGTTTCATCCGAAAATAGCAGAGATCTGTTCGCTTTCTGATTTCAAGATTATGGAAACTTCTTGCGCAGGTTATATATAGGCCATGCATTTTCAATTGAATATCATTTATAATTCTTATTTTAATATGTGTATTTATTATAATTGAGTTTTCTAATATGAATTTTGCAGGTCATAACAATTGGTTGGAGGGGTTCCCCTTTCCTCGAGTAAGTATTGTTGATGATTAAATTAATGGCAACCTTGATCTCCTTATGGTTCCTCAATATGGAAGAAATCCTGACCATACTGGTTAAGTACATGGAGTGTTAATATTCCGTGTTATGTGTAATTAAATAAAAGGATGGGTACTGTTATTACCTGTCAATTATGTGAGAGTCTCAGTTTGCTTCTGTTCAACTTCTAAGATCTCTTGATATATACAAGAGATTTATTCGTCTAATTATGTGTACTATGTTTTCCTAAATAAATAAATAAATAAATCGTTGTGCATCAATATGTTAACATTGATTAAGTTGATCTGTATATCTATTGTCAAGTTAATTATGTTGTCTCTTCTTCAATATTTTTCTAAAACAAACTCCACATAGTGACTAGCTAATTCTTGCAGCTAGCATGTGAGAACGCATAGAACTCAAATAACGTTGCAAAGAACCAAAGCCGAGATAAAGGGACTCAAAACAAACAACAAACAATAAGGGTTATTTTTTTTTCCCTTTGTAATTTATTGCTTTTTTTGTTTGAGTAGGATTTTTTAGGGTGGAAACCAAGACATGACTAATACAACCACGAGCAGTCAGTAGCCGACAGCAGTGCCACGAAAAACTAATAGTAATAATAGTCTTTTCTTTCAAACTGTTATTTCATTTTCGAAAATGTTCTCTGAATCTCATGGATACAATAATTTTGTAACTAATTAGTTGATTAAAAGACAATTGAAGTTAATATATATATTTTGCGTCGATATGTATTCCTTTTGCTGGGAAATATTGTTTATCGCCTTATCTGCAATAATTATAAGATTATAAATGTACAAATTCAAGTAGATGATGGATCAACAGCAGATGTTTAACTGTAGATTAGTGAAAAACGAATTAATGGCTATAGTTCAATTTGCGAGAATAACGGGGGAACTTGCTTGTACAGCTGACACAAATAATTCTAGATCAGCATCAAAATCAACAAAATTAATTACGATTATAAATTAAGATGCTACTTAATTAATGGTTTAGATTTGATATACACCCTGTTTCGTACGCGCGCGCGCACACTCTCTCTCTCTCTTTCAGTATCACTTCACGTGAATTTCTTTATAACTTAGGAAAGTGTGTTAGTAAGATAATATTTCTTTCTGTAATTAATTACGTTCTTTTGCATTGCATCATAGAACTGTATATAATGTACATGTATTAATTACTAGCTAGATAACAGACTAAATATAATTTACATGTATATCTAGAGAGAGAGAATGAAGTAACAGCCATCGCGGATTTCGTCAAGACTAATCAAAATATTATTTTTTACTATTCTTCCAGCATCGCATTTATCCTCTCTATTTGGCCATCTGCTCTGTGGATGATTTTCATGCTGACGATGGTGCCAACGTGGGTGATTAATTACTAGCTAGTTGACACATTAACATCTGTTGAATATATGTTAACGTTGAATTTTTCCTACATCGGTTAAAATGGCTCACTTATTTATAAGCAGATAATATTAATATTACCTTTGGATAGTATTCAATGAAGGAGCGTGACAAATTAATATATTTCATTTGGAAAATTTGGCTTTTTATTTGTTGAAATTTAAAGAGAAAATTTGGCCTTTTTTAGTACATTACAGCTTTTTATAATCACAATGGTAATTCCTCCTATCATGTTACATAAATGTCGTGTCAAAATAAACTGTAACAAAGTTTTAGCTGAACATAAATTCGACTAATTTATTAATAAAATAGTAACACGGTTAATATGTTATCAAACATCTGAAATAACTCTAATGTCAAAACAAAAACAGTCCCACTGCCAATAATTTAGCAAGCTTCACTTTATTACACTAAAAGTGAAAAAAAAAACAGCTGCCTCCACGGTCGATAACTTAGCAAGCTTCAGATGCTTGTGCAGTTGTGCTTCAGTGCTTGTGCAGTTGTGCTTCAGTGCTTGTCTGCTTGACGAACTGGACATGGGTGGACAAGCAGCATTGAATCATTGGAAAAATCCAAATGGCGCGGTACCATCACCATGCAACATCAGATTGACATTTAATATTCTTCAATCAATTCTGTTTATTTCAAAATAAAAAAATCACCTCTTTATTACTGCCTAACTAGTCATATTAATGTGTTAATAATTATTATGAACTGGTGCAGAATCAAAATTCAAAAGTAAATAAGTTGCTTTTGCGAGTTCTTTGATTTTGATTTGATACAGTATACAAGCAATGCATTTGATTGCCTCTCTGTTTGGCCAGATGCTGACGGCAGTGCCAAAGATGGCTGATTGGGGCGTACTTAAACTATTAGCAATAATATTATCTTTTCTTTCAAAATATAAATTTAATATGGAAAAATGTAGCCAATGTGGTTGAATTTTAAAGAGAGAATGATGTCGCCTTTGTCGATTCAGAAGAAAGAAAGGTGCCGCATTCTTTGAAATATGAAGCCTAAATTGTCGAATTTGAAGCCAATATTTGGAAAGGAGGCTCCATTTGAGAACAACTGAATCCCAATTCTTTGTAATCGACAGAGAACGAGAGAAAAGAAAGAAGAAAAGGTTGTGAGTTTATAAGTAGGAAAAAATCAAATTTCATGTATAACTGTTATTTTCTCAGTTTTGACTGAGAGGGGAGTTGTTTTTCTCCTAGTATATATAGGAGAGAATATAATTATTTGCTTCTTTTGTTTACAGAGAAGTAATGTAATTTTTAGTTAAATTGTAAAATCCCTCTACATTTGTACGTATGATTTTTTACCTAAATTTATATGGAGTTTTTCCACGTAATATTCATGTGTCATATTTTATCTCCATTATTTTCCTAAATTTTACTTTAGTTGTATGTCTGTGTATACACCATTATTTCCTAATAATGGTATCAAAGCTTTGGATTGTAAAGGTACTATTCACATATGAAAAACAACAAGGGCATCACACAAATCTTGTGGCTATTAAAGCCAAATCTCGAGAATTATTTGTCAACCATCTCACTTTTTGATTGGGTTCACTACTCCATGATTTCTTCCATTATGTTTACCGTGTATACATAGCATATTCTAGGAATATGATCATAGCAATGATAGAACAGTATATTATAAGCCGAAAACGAACACTTATAGCCCAAGTTATGGCCTCCAGAATGTACTTTACTAGCAACACACAATTCCCTCGACCAATCCCCTGCACTTGGAAAAGAACTCATCCTTAAGTTTGGCTCATACAATTCTTCATCATCTGGATAATAATCGAACAGATCAGCCACATTAAAAGTGTGAGAAATGTTTAAATTATCTGATAATTGAAGCATATAAGTATTATCATTGATCTTTCGAGCCAACTGAAATGTTCCATATTTGTGCTTCTCTAATTTAGTACGAATGCCAAGAAAACAACTCCCCCATAGATATAGCATCACTAAGTCACCTTCTGAAAATACTTTTTTCCATCGATATTTGTCCACTTCAATCTTCTGTTTAACATTGGCAGCCTCCAAGTGAGCCTGTACCCAAGCATGAATCTTTAAAGCCTTTTCTGCCGCATTATCCGCCGTCTTGCTTTCTCCAACCGCATCTACTGTTGGCTTGACAACGAAGTCATGCACATGGCAAGAGGGACAAGTGTAGACAATCTCAAAAGGGGTCTTGCCAATGGAACAATTCACCATGGTATTATAAGCAAACTCAACCTGAGGCAATATAGCTTCCCAATTCCGTTGCTTGTCACCATAAACACAGCGCAACATATTGCCCAAATTTCAATTGACCACTTCTGTCTGCCCATCTGTCTGTGGATGGAAAGTACTACCAAAGTGCAATTGTGCACCAAACTTTCTCCAGAGATGACGGCAGAACTTGCTGATGAACTTTGCGTTCCTATTAGAAGTGATAGTTTTTAGAATACCATGCAAACATACTACCTCTTGAAAAAAACAAATGTGCCATTAAAGCAGCATCTTCAGTCTTTGTTTAAGCAATAAAGTACACCATCTTGGAAAACTTGTCAACCACTACCAATATAGAGTCTCGACCCAACTTTGTGCTTGGTAACCCTAATACAAAATCTATTGACAGTCCTAACCAAATATTTTCTAAAACATGTAAAGGCAAGTATAAACATGTATTATGTGCGTGTCCCTTGCCTTCTTGGCAAACTCGACACCTCTACACAATTTTTCGCACACCCCTGTTCAACTACAACCACTAATAATTCTACTACACAAGTGCCTTGTGTTGTGCAAGTTTTATTGAACTCACAAGTGCACGAATCTATTGTAAAATAGATCAACAGTGACGAGTGTCAATCCCATAAGGAGGTAAATTTTAATTGGGTGTAGAACTAATTTTCTAAGTGGGTGATTGGATTTATAATGAACGTGACGTAGGCTATCTTATGATTTAAATTAGAGCGGCAGGAATAAACTATTAAAATAAAGTGCTTGGATCTCTGGATCTGTACTCAACATGCACTATAGGCTTAACATTCCTTATTAGTGCTAATTAAATCATGAAGGGAGATTTTTCACTCCTTATGAACCTCACTCTAATTAATATGGTGCTAAATGCTTACCAGGATAAATAGTAATAACCTTGCACTAGAGAGATGATTATACCAACCAATATCTAGACAAGATTATTACTATTTGTCAATGAAAATTCAAAACATCCACATAAATAAGAAGGAAAGAAAAAAGTAAATTTACCAAATTAAGCCCATGGAACATGTTGAGAATTCACCTTAAACCCAAGCTTGAAAGAAAATTAGCTACTCATAATTGAACTAAGGGTAAAATAGAAATTTTATTAAAATACGTAGAAAATACAAGATAAAGGAAAAATTACAGAAAATGAAGCAAAAAATGGATTCAGGGGTGTCAAATTAGGGGGGAAGCCTTCTTTTTATAGATACAATGAGTAAATCATGGCCATCAGATTAAAACAATTTGGATGCTAAGGATTACAACACGTGGCAAGTTCTTATTGGATGGAATACATCATCAGGGCTGTCATTCCATGTATATACATGTACCATACGCACATTTTTTCGATCCACTATTATACTGCCACATTGCCGGTCAACACCTCATATGCATTTTAGTCCAATAAGATTGTGACACATCATCAGTCAATGCCAAATAAGCAGTCAATGCCACATTTTTTGTTTAATCAAATATTACCACGTCATCGTACCGTGCCACATCATCGCATAAAAGATATATGTGAATGAACACGATATCATGAAAGATGCAAAGATATATATACAATGTGTGAATAGTATCATTTATTTTTTTAGGCTCCTCCTAAGGTTTTCGACTGTCCTGAATTCAAAATTGATATCGTTTTGCTATCTAATCTCTCGTTCATTGTGAAATGACCATGATTCCCCCCTAGAATACATAAAATAATTAATTAAAATAAAACATATATAATTAAATCACAAGGGACTTAAAGACATAAAAGTAGGGATGTTAGTGAGATTTGGAGTGTAAAATGATAATTTTCTCCTTTATAGATACACATTTTCTTGCACTCGACACACCACTCAACCAGCTTGTTGCTAGTCCCTAGCAAATTAAACGAAAACAAAATTCAAACCAAAATGTTTTTTTTAAACAGTCATGTTTATTCAATTAGACTAATGATAACAATCAAATAAAAGTATAAGCATTATCTCCAGCCTAAAGAAGTATCATCTTTACCTCAATTATCCATATGAATTAGTCCAGAAAACTTTGTTACAGCTACAGTAATCAAGTTACATGTCATGTCAAACTCTAAAATTTCACTGGTAATAGTGATACTCTTACAAAGAAATTAAACCCAAAAAATAATCACTCCAGTGAATGGTAAATTGAGAGAAAATAATAAATAAGTAATATCACACACTCTTACCAAGATGACAGAAATATGACCTCAGCTTTGAAATAATATGATCTTAATTCAACAAAATGCTAATCAACCCAATGTATTCATCATTCATTTTCTTTTATATTTTTTTTTATTTTTTTCTTCTTTTTTTTTAAAATGCATTACCACATCTTTTTAGCCCATATAACTAGCTTCTATTTTATACTATGGTTCTCTAAAATCAAGAAGGACTTTTATTAAGACGTAACGTAGGCTAGAAATGTGGTTAACAAAGAAGGGATAATAGGAAAAACAAAATATATGTTTGAAAAATAGAGGACTTTAGAGACTGTTATGTGCTTTTCACTTAAATTCTTTTTTTTCTTCTTTTATTTATTTATTATTTTATTCATTTTTTTACTTTTTTTTGTTTTATTTTTTTATAGCACCATTTTTCATGAATGCCAAATTATCTTTATTTTCAAACATAATTGGATGGTGGAAAATAGAAAATATAAGGTAATACTCCACATTGGAGTGGGACAAGATGATAGGTTACCAAAGAAAAAAAAATCTTTTTTTATTTCATTTTTTTTAATACTCAAAGGGGTTAACTATGGATACATATTAATAGAGTTGGCTAGAAAGGCTCAAACGGACCAAAGATGGCTTTTCTGTTATCTTTTAGGGTTCTAAATAATCTTTCATATCTAATAATTAGATGGACCTTTAGATGTAGCAACACACACCTCTTTTTTTTTTCGTAGAGAACGTTAACTGCAAAGAAATTTAGAGATAATGTATACAACAATAAATTACTAAGTTAAATGAAGAATGGACAAAAAAGGTTACTCTTCAAGAAAATTGACGGGCTCAAAAACTCACTTGGAATTTATTATGACATGTGCATTCTTTCAAGCAACTTATATTTTTGTCTCCAACATCAACATGTAGAGTTGTAAACATGGTGTAGTATAACTCAAGACCAAAGATAATACAAATACTAAAATTTGAAAGTTATCATGTCATCCAATATTAAAAGATCACACAAAATATTTTTTTTTTTAAATTCTATCCCCAAACCTATTCTAGACATGAAAAATATACATGCAAAATGGTGAAAATGATATAGAAAAACTACTAGGTAAAAGAAGAAGTTAGAAAGATCACAATTAAAATGACTGTCGAAGCTTTAAAAGAAATATTTGAAATTTTTTTTAAACTAACAAGATGTGTTTTTAGAGTTACTACAATCCATATTCAGCCGTCTTCGACTCAAAAGGTTAGCCGCGGTTAGTTCTTACTACAAAAATCAGTAAAAACTTAACAAGGATTGAGATATTCCACAATTTTCAACTATTCCCTCCCCCCAACCAGAGCAAAACATTGTCCTCAATGTTTAAAAGGAAAGAAGTAGGGTTTAGAAGGTATCACCTAAGTGCTGCATCACATAAGAAAATATTTACAAGCGGAGAGTTAAATCTAATTTACACTTCTTACTGCGGCTACTGTTACCATCATTAGTTGGCCATTCCAATACAAAGGTCATACGATTTGGCTCTGGCCTATAAGCTTGTAACAGATCAAGTAATTCATTAGTAGTATGAGCAAAAATAAAAAAAATTTTCGTTATGAAAGGGATGAATGAGTTTTTATTGAATGGTTAAGAAATGCAATAAAGCCATCATAAAAGTTATTGACATTTAACAAACTGATGGATTTTTTATGAATGTTCATATGGGCCCAAGATGTTAATGTGATTAGTGCCTCCAGAGTTGCAAGATCTCATAGGAAAATAAAAGCATCAGCATGATTCAGCATTTCAGTTATTCTCTCTTGTATACTTGAGACGACTAACTCTTCTCTAGTTGGTGAGTCAAACACACAGCTCAACGGTTTTAGGCTTCTTGGGATGATGCCTAACACTTTGCTTCCTCTTATATAAGCAGCTTTTGAGACTAGTTTTGATAACCCTCGGTCACCTCCTCCATATACCAAGTGTAATTCTCTTTCTGCCATGCTTCGACCAAGATTTATGGCTGCCGCAACAAACTCTTTATATTTGCTATAGTTAAACCTAGAGAGTACACAAATGTTCTTGAATTATTTATTGGGAGCAGTTGCCATTGGAATGCTTTTAAAAAATAATTTATGAGTACGAAAAAAAATCATATTTAAGGATCTTTGTGACAATGGTTCACAGCTGTATATAAGGTAGCATGTCTGTGTCAATTAATGAGTAAAGCACATGGCTCGAGAGTAAAAAAAGAAATAGTAAAAACAAAAAGCAAACAATTATTAAAGACAAGAATGCAATTAATAAAACAACAGTGAAATAAAACAACAGTAAAAGGATATTTATAGGTAGTTGTGATTGTGGCTCACATCTTTTTCTGGTTTTACATCCAGAAACAGCTTGAACCACAAATGAGCTCTACGGGTCAAAGATAGGCCTCCCATCCAGTTTTCTTATAAACTGGCAAACATGGTCATTTATAGTCAAATTCCCGAGACTATATTGTACACTTTCTTTCTGAAATAATGGTCATTACTAGAGAATTGCTCTTTGCACATATCCACTATGATGCGTTTCAAGAGATAAAAGGATATCATCTAATGACTCTTTATTCAAGTCATCCCTAATGAATTGAATCTTATTTTCCCTGTTATCAGACATCATTCTAAAAGAACAAGAATTTTTATCTCATTTCATTCTAGCACACTTATTACAATCAACATGAAATTTTTAAGCTCTTCCTTTTCTTGATTAATTTCCTTTACCACAACCAGGCATGTATGCAATAAATTTGGGAGGTAACTCACCTGCCAAATGCACTTTGGCCTCAATTAACCAACAAATGTCAACAGGAATGTTATTCCTTATAAGCAATCACATGCGTTCGGACCGAACTTTGTGGATTATAAAGAGGGCATTCTAAGGAAGTGAAGGAAATCGATTGTGAAGCTTTGTTAGAATTGTGTTTTTGTCCATACCTTCTTCTCAAAATATCAGTTATTATGAAAAATGAATGTAACTGAATTTGATTGTCATGAAGTATCGTTATCGGCCACTTAACTGGGGTAACAAACTAAAGAACACAAAGAAAAAAAGAAAAGAAAAGAAAAGAAAATAATAATTTCACAATTGTCCTCTTATTGAATTTACCTCAAGTTCCATTTACATGTTGTTAATACCTCCCTCAATTTCTCTGAGTTGTCTTTTTAAATCCTCAACGTGAGATACCAACTCTTGAGGTTGTAGATCCCAAATACATGTATTTTACAAAATCGTATATGGCTTCTCAGATGAGATTGTACACTTTGAAGTTATCAAAGATGGTTCATGAGGATTTGTCTAATTGAGGCACACATGATTAAAAGTGATAAAAGAAAACTAAATAGTTAAATAAACACACATCTGCAAAAATTTAAATCACCAAAAAAAAGAAAAATCTCAATTCAAATTTGGTGGTCACTCAAATCGATTTCGTTGTCCTCTCCATGAGGTTGGTACTCTAGATATGGCTTTAATCTTTGACCATTAACTTTAAAAGTGAAACCATTCTTTACATCATTAATTTCAATTGCTCAATGTGGAAAAACAGTGTGAACTATAAAGGGGTCAATCCATTGAGAGTGTAACTTACCTAGGAATAAGTGCAAGCGAGAATTGAATAAAAGCACTTTCTGACCTACGGTGAAAGATTTTCTCATAATTTACTTGTCATGAAAGACTTTCATTCATTGCTTGTAAATCTTGGCATTTTCGTATGCATCGTTGCGAATTTCTTCGAGTTCTGCCAGCTTTAATTTTTATTTTAAGCTAGCTTGCTGCATGTCAAAGTTGAATTTCTTAATGGCCCAATATGCATGACACTCGAGTTCCATAGGTAGGTGGCAAGCTTTTCTATATAATAGCCTATAGGGTGACATCCCAATCTGGGTCTTGAAAGCCATTATATATGCCCATAATGCATAATTCAATTTAATGACCAATCTTTTCTATCTGGTCTCACCATCTTTTTTAATACGTGATTTATTTCTCGATTGGAAATCTCAACTTGGCCACTGATTTACAGATAATATGGGGTTACCACTTTGTGAATAATAGAATACTTTGTCAAAAGAGCTTTGAATGATTTGTTATAAAAGTGGACTCCACCATAATTGATTATTGCTCAAAGAAATCTAAAATATGAAACAACATTGCTTTTCAAAAATCTGATCACCACCTCGTGATCATTAGTTGTACATGGAATTGCTTCTACCTATTTCGATACGTAGTCAACAGCGACCAATATATATTGATGGCCAAAAGAAAAATGAAAGAGTCTCATGAAGTTGATACCTCATACATTAAAAATCTCAACCACTAAAATTGGGGTTTAGTGGCATCAAGTTCCTTCATGTAATGCTCCCCATTCGTTAACACCTATTACATGAAAAGAAAAAAAATGTAAGCATCTCAAAATACAGTTGGCCAATAGAAACCATATTGTAAAATTTTAATAGTTGTTTTCTTAACGTTGAAATGGCCTCCACAAGCTTGTTTATGGCAGAATGAAAGGATATTTTGAAATTCACTTTCTAGAACACATAGTCTAATAATTTGATCTGCATAATACTTGAACAGATAAAGGTCATCGCATAAGAAATTCTTTATTTCCACAAAAAATTTAGCTTTGTTCTGCTTAGTCCAATGCTCCGGAAGTTTACCTGTAACGAGATAGTTAACTATATCAGCATACTATGGTAATACTTCCACACTCATCAATTATTCATCTGTAAATGATTCATTCAATGGTAATGGTTCTATAATTGTATCAAAATTGAAACGAAAGAGATGGTCTGCCACAAGATTTTTTGTGCCTTTTTTATCTTTGATTTCAAAATCAAATTCCTATAAAAGTAACATCCAACGAATTAGTCTAGCTTTTGTATCTTTCTTTGTGAGAAGATATTTAAGAGCAGCATGGTCTGTGAAAACAATTATTTTACAACCAATGAGATAAGATCAAAATTTCTCTAATGCAAACACTACTGCTAGCATTTCTTTTTCAGTGGTTGAATAGTTCAACTGTGCATCATTCAATGTCATACTAGTATTAAAATGACATGGGGAATTCGACCAACTCTTTGTCCTAATACTACTCCTACCATATAATTAGATGCATCACACATGAGCTCAAATGGTAAGTTCTAGTTTGGGGGTTGAATGATGGGTGATAATGTCAACAACTGCTTTAGTTTTTCAAAAGCCATAAAACATGAATCATCAAAGACAAAAGGTACATCCTTAGCAAGTAAATTGCATAAAGGTCTAGAAACTTTACTAAAATCTTTAATGAAACGTCCATAAAAACCCGTATGCCAAAGGAACGATCTTACTTCTCTAATTTTTTTAGATGGAGGAAGATTGAAAATAAGATCCACCTTTGCTTTATCAACCTTAATACCTTTGCTCAAAATGATGTGGTTGAGAACAATACCTTGTTTTACCATAAAATGACACTTCTCCCAATTTAAGACCAAAATCTTCTTTACGCATCTCTTCTGAACTAGTGTTAGATGATGTAAACATTGATCGAATGAATCACCAA
Source organism: Luvunga scandens (assembly GCA_030449905.1). NCBI lineage: Eukaryota > Viridiplantae > Streptophyta > Magnoliopsida > Sapindales > Rutaceae > Luvunga > Luvunga scandens. The sequence continues at coordinate 35,400 of JASUUG010001074.1, read as the reverse complement.
AAACAGAAAAATTATCCATAAAGACTTCAAGGAATCATTCAACCATATCAGAAAAAATGCTTAACATGTATCGTTGAAATGTAGCAGGTACATTACATAATGCAAATGGCATCCTCTTATATGCAAAAGTGCTAAAAGGACAAGTGAAAATGATTTTCTCTTGATCTTTTGGTGCTATGGGAATCTGATTATATAATGAGTAGCCATCTAGAAAGTAATAAAATTCATGACCTGCTAATTTATCAAGCATTTGATTGATAAATGGTAAAGGAAAATGGCCTTTACGTGTGACAGAATTCAACTTACTATAATCAATACATATGCGCCATTTGTAGTCACTCTAATGGGTATTAATTCATTATCAACATTGGTAACTACTGTGACTCCTGACTTTTTGGGGACAACTTGCACAGGACTGACCCATGACCTATCAGAAATGGGGTAAATGATACCTGTATTTAATAGTTTAAGGACTTCAGTTCTAACAACTTTTATGTTAAGGTTCAATCAACGTTACATTTCCTTGGTAGGTTTAACATTTTCATTAAGGTGAATGTAATGCATACAATCCATTGGGTTTATACCTTTTATGTCAGCTATGGTCCATCATAATATTCCTTTGTGCACTTTTAAAACTTTCAACAACTTACCTTTTTATTTTTCATTTAGCGATGAGGAAATGGTTATTGACAGAGTGCTTTCTTCTCCTAAAAATGCATATTCCAAAGTGTTGGGTAATAGTTTAAGCTTGAGTTTTGATGGTGATTCTGATAATGGGTTGAGTTTCTTTTCTAATGGAGCTAGTTGTTCAACTTTTAACTTCCATTTATTAGTGTCCATGGATGGCACTAAATCAAGTAAGGCTTTAACCTCATCTACTAATATGTCAATATCAAAATCCAAACTAAAGTAAGTTAAACATGTTTGTAAAGGGTCATCACTAAGGTTTGAAAGAAACGCATTATTAACTAATTCTTCTATTAAATCCACATCAACAATTCAATCATCTACATTGTGAGGTTGTTTGACAATATTGAAGATATTTAGCTCCATAGTCATGTTGCCAAAGGGCAACTACATATTTCAAGTCTTGTATTGAATATGAGCATCTGCAGTTGACAAGAAAGGTCGTCCTAGGATAATTGAGATGTGCTTCCTTGAATCCTAGATTGGTTGAGTGTCAATTACAATGAAATCAATAGGAAAATAAAATGTATCTACTTGTATAAGTACGTCCTCCACAATACCACGAGGTTTTTTCATGGATCGATCTACAAGCTGTAACATCACTAAAGTTGAGTGTAATTCTCCCAGTCCAAGTTTCACAAATACTGAGTAGGGCAACAAATTTACACTAGCTCCTAAGTCCAACAAAGTATTCTCAATTGTGTGGTTCCCTATACTACATGAGATAATGAGGGAGCTTGGGTCTTTGTATTTTAAAATAATTTTATATTAGAGTATAGAGCTAATATTTTCTATTAGAAATACCTTCTTTTAAACGTGAATATTTTTCTTTTTAGTATAAAGGTCTTTAAGAAAGTTAGTATAAAATGACATTTGTTTTATAGCGTCAAGCAAAAGAATGTTAACACTTACCTGTTTAAAGATTTCTAAAATCTCACTTATGGATTTTTCCTTCTTTGATTTAGTTAACCTCTGGGGAAATGGAGCTTTAGGAATGTATTCTCGTGGGTTGGTTTCTTCTTTCTCCTCTGATGATGAGTCTCTGATGATGAGTCTTCTGTATTTACAGGTACAATTTGAGTTATTTTTTACACCAGCATCTCCACTTTGTTGTTGACTTCTTTCCCTTTTCACAAGGTCATGACGGCTTTAACCTCTTTATGCTGCTAAGGTGAATTGTTGCTTACTTCATGCACTCCTTTAGAATTAGGCACTGGTTGACTTGGGAATTTTTCTTTCTCAACAGTCGTTGCCAAGGTTTGAATTAAAGAGGCGAGTTGTCCCACCATCTTTTCAAGGTTTGAAACTGATTTGGTTTGTGAGTTGAAGCCTACTCTTATCTCATTTCATATTTCATTAATTGCGCGATTTTGTTGCTCGATTGTGAAGTGAGTAAGATTCTTAAAATTTTGAAATGCATCCTCCCATGCTTTGGGTTGAAAGTAATTCAGGTTCTAATTGTATTGTCTAAATGATAGTTGAGAGGCTTGAGGATTTTGAGGAATTGGTTGCACTGGTGTAGCTGGAGCTGTTGGTCCATTCTGTTAGAATCTTTGAGACCATGAAAAATTGGGATGGTCTCTCCATCCAGGATTATATGTGTTGGAGTAAAGGTTGTAGTTTAATGGCTTTCTCATTACACCTATGGCGTTGGCTTGATCTAGGTATGAGTTCTAGTCATGTGGCTCTGTTAATTTAGAAGTTGTTGACGATATTATTTGTTGGGAAAGACCTTCAACTATCTCTTTGACTTGTTTAATTTCCAAACTTGACTCGCCAATGTGAACCTCATTCACTCCTTTAACTCTTCTAGTATTCCTGAGTGAACAATTCCGTTATTAGGAATTATCCGCTTGTTGTTGAAAGAAATCTCAAATCTTTAATGCACTTTTTTACATTAGCTCTTCTCCACTTGTTGCCATTAGTTCATGATTCTTAACAAAATAGAAACTTACATAATCTATAAGTACACCTCTCACAAAATGAATAATTTACATAATCAATAAAGTGCAGCTCTCGCAAAATGGGACACATATTATGCAAGGTATCATATATGATCCTCATTCAATAACTTATAACGCAGTCTAATTTATCACGATCTTTTTCATTCCCATCCTGCTAAAGAATTAAATGAAAAGAAGAAAGAAACATCAATAGTGATATGATATATTAGCGTACATACATAGACGACTTTTCTTGTTTTCTAAAATTTTGGAAAGCGCCGACTAGCTATGTATATAGACGCCGGCCTATGCTTGTTCAATTCATTTTCTACAATGACAAATGTCCAAAATATGCATTTAATTATATAGAAATTAGTATGTTTGTAATGCAGATCAGGTTGATTCAGGGACTCGAGTCATTGATTCTAAAATGCTCTTTGATTTTTCTAGGGGCTTGGTTTTCCCATATAAGTAAGAAAGAAGAAACACAAACAAAACTTGTAATCACCAAACTTTGCAAATTGCAGTTTATACCAATACCGAAAATGAGCTGGTGGCGGGCTGGGCTAAGGTCAGCTCTTACATTAGCAAAGTACTTGAAAATTGATGCATATGTTCATATTTTAAAAAGTTTATTTTCAATTTTTTCAATAGAAAATCGAAGAAAATGAGCGACCCATTCAACCTCAAGACGACCATAACGTAGGACTAATGGTAGGCGTTACGGGAATAGTAAGAAACAGCTTAACTGAGATTTTGCTCCCGGTGGCCCATACAAGGTCTACGGAGTGGCCCGACGCCCTAGGCCCAACTAGAACACAGATCACCCTGTTGAGCATATCTAATGCAACATTTCTGAACCGAAGGATACACAAGCCTGAAATTCTATTTAGGCTACACAACTTCCCATATTTCATAGTCTAAAGCTTGCAAGTAAATTCTCATCCTAGTTTTCCAATAAGGATAATCATTACCATCAAAGAATGGTGGCCTAGTAGTGGATTGTCCTTCCCTATAGCTAGAATCATTTTACGTTGCCATGGATCGTTTACTCTAGACGATTAAGTCCTAACAAGAGAACCAGGCTCTGATACCAATTGAAATTCTATTTAGGCTACCCAAGAGGGGGGGTGAATTGGGTTTTAAAAACTAAGCCAATAAAAAAGCACAATATTAAAATTAATGTCTTAATCAAAATCAAAAGTAATAAATTCAACAATGCTCAAATTAAAAAGGATAAGGGAAGAGAAATCAAACACTTGATTTTTACGTGGTTCGGCCAACCGTGCCTACGTCCACACCTCCAAGCTCACCGGGCTTGAGGATTCCACTATGCAAGCCTCCAAGGCTTCAAATTACCTACACTTGACTTCTAAGGTGTCAATGGACCTTTACAATAAGAGATTAAACTCAATCTCTCAACCCAAGTGTTTCCCAACACTTACAATCACTCAATGATAGAGATTTAATAACAAATAATCTCTCACACACTCCAAATGATTACAATTGAAATTTTAATGTGTGAGGGAATGAAATAAAACACAATTGAAGCTCAAAGAAGATTGTTTCTCAGTAGGAAGCTCAAATATAAAAAATGTTGAATCTCTTGTTTGAATTTGATTGAGCCTTTTTATAGTTAGAGCTGAAAACTAGCCGTTATTGACTTTCTGATAATAATCGGTTCCCCGGTTGTCTCAATCGGTTAGCCGTTTTGACTTTTCAGCTAGCCGTTGCCCTTTGATTTCAAATAAACGGTTTACCGTTTAAATTATCGAATCACCGTTTCTTTCCAGAAACCTGCAAAACAGAACTCGGCCCTCCGTTTTTTATAAACGGTTCAAGAGTAGAAAACTTTTTCTTTACTGAAATTTATCGGTTAACCGTTATTTATAAACGGTGTGCCATTAATTTCCAGAACATCTGACGCTTATCGTTTGTACTAAACGGTTCAAGGCTAAAAAGTTTCTCCTTACTGGAATTTATTGGTTAGCCGTTTCCATAAACGGTTCACCGTTAATTTCCAGAACTTTCGAAACAAACTCCACTGTAAATTATCGGTTCACCGTTTCCCATAAATGGTTCACCGTTAATTTCCAGTTTCATCATTTTTGAGCTATAAACAAGTGTATTGCTTTAGAAAAATCTTTTTAATAGTCCCAACACTTTAATTATGAACATGTAATTTTTGTTATCATCAAAATCATTATTATAAGATTAACAATCTCCCCCTTTTTGATGATGACAAATTTTATATGTGAAGGAAAAAAAAATTTTGTTTTAACTCCCCCTGAAAATAAGCTCCCTTGAGAAAAAAAAAACATTTTTATTTTTCCTTTTGAAATTATTCTCCCCCTTCAACATCAAAAAGAAAAGAATTAAAAAAAAAATGAGAAAACGATCATAGATAATAAAAACATCCAACATACATAAATAGTGCATAACACATGAAATGTTTGTGTGAAATCAATTAAGTTCAAAACACTAAGAAACTACTGCGGAGGAGGAGGAGGAGTAGAGGAAGAAGGAGGAATGGCGAGAAGCGAAAAAGATGCGTTCTTTGTCCATCTAATATCTCACTCTTTGAAGCCGGAAGGATGCAAACCGATCCTTAGCGGTTGCCGCCGCTTAGAAAGTGTGCAAAAATCGCTAACAAGTCAAGAAGATGATCAAGAGCGATGGAGCAGTGAAGTAGATGGCCGATCGGTTTCCGTCTCATGCGCGGAGAATCGGTCTGCCGGGAGGTCGCGAGGCGATCCGCGACGAGGGGGTGGAGGGCGAGCACCGAGTCGAAAGTCGGCAACATCGAAGTAAAGATGTCGTTGAGAACCGGCATCTTCCTGAGCTACGAGGTGTCTTGGTTTTTCGCGTTAGGCGTTTTTATCCAATCCGACATCTTCGAGGAAACCCAATCGCCGAAATAGCCTCTTTCCCAATCTTCGGTCTCAACATACACGAGTCTCAAAGAGGTACGCGAAAGTGTCGCAAAAGCTTAGAGATAATGTTATCAGATGCGGAGTAGCCTATGTGTAACAGCAGGGGTATTCAACATATGGTGCAAAATAATATACCCGAGGTTAATACGTCGTCCACTAAGAAGACTATCAAGAATCCCGACATCCAGCCTAGTGACCTCATCCGAGTGTCCCTTCCTAGGGGTGACAATATGCTGCAAAATGGTGTGTAGAATCCTAACCTGCAGCGGCAAAAGTTGGGCTCTAAAAGGAAGGGCACAGATCTCATCAGTAAGATCTTGTCGCCGACAAATGTTCCTAACCCCTTTGATATGGTTAAAATCGGCAAAGGATAATTCCTTCCTAGAAGTGTAGATATTATGTCCAGCAAGTGGGAGTCCTAAAATGGTGTTTAAATCAAAAACATCAAAATCAATAGGAACACCTCCAACCTGGTAACTATTCTATCTACTCTTTCTGCCGACAATTCCATGTTCGAATAAAAAACACAAACTAGGTTAGGATAAATCCTTTCCTCTAAGTCTAATGCCAACTCCCATGACAACAACATCTGCTTAACACTTTTTCTACAAACAACCAACTCCTCAAAGTTATCTAAATCCACAAAGTAAGAGTCAATTACCTTTCGACCCATGAAACGGGTTTCGAAACGTTTAGCAAGCGGAGCGGTTGGAAAATGGAGTCTCTGGAACTCGGTTGTCTCTCTAGGAGCTATTGGGTTGCTCCTTGGGACAGATTTTCTCTTCCTGCTAGTTCTTGAAGATTCGGCCATTAATGGAGCTTTGAGAATGTGGGATTTTGTCAAAAAGATGAAAATGATGAAAACTGGACCAATAAAATGAATGAAAAAGAGTAGAGAAAGGTTTCTAAAGGCTCAATTTGGTAGGAAATCGTCAACAAATGAGTCAAAAAATCGAGAAATTTGTTCGGGTGCGCTTAGGGTTTCAATTTGGGATTTCGGGATTTGGGCAGCAATTTGATGTTTTGAATGGTTAAAACTTGTCTAAAGATGATGAAGAATGTTTCTATGATCGTGTTTTGGCAAGAAATGGCAAGAGAAACCAGAAATTTTAGAGAGAGAGAGCTTAGGGTTCGCGGGTTTCAGAGAAAACGGTGAGGGGGTAAGTGGAGATGAGGAAGAAAAACTGAAACAGTTTATAACGCAAGAAAACGGCGAGCCGTTTAAATAAATCGGTTCACCGATAAGCCCGTCAGAGCTAGAAAACATAATCGGTTAACCGTTATTAATAAACGGTTAGCCGCTAATAAATAAAAAAATTCTAGTGTTTCTGGAATTAAACGGTAAGCCGTTTTAAAAATAAACGGTAATCTGTTTGTCTTGACTTTGATTTTGCACATATGTTTTAATCTACGGCCAACATTCAATACATTTCTAAATCATTTAATTGATCAAGAATGTCTTGTAAGACCAATATAATGCATGATTACAAAATTTAAAACACATCCAAAGACAAACAAACATCATACTATAGAAAGGCAAAGAAGATATTAAATAAAACATTATGAGACATTTATCATTCCAAGCTCATGCCTAATCTTTGAAAAATGTTCTTCGCCAAGAGTTTTTGTAAAGATATCAGCGAGATGTTTTTCAGTTGAAATAAAATGTAATGAAATATCTCTTTTTTGAACATGATCTCTTAGGAAATGATGTCTTATCTCTATATGCTTGGTCCTAGAATGTTGAATGGGATTCTTTGAAAGGTTTATGGCACTTGTGTTGTCACACATGATAGGTATATGATCAAGATTAATACCAAAGTCTCTAAGGGTTTGTTTCATCCAAAGTGATTGCGCACAACAACTACCGGCTGCAATATACTCAGCCTCGGTGGTTGAAAGAGCAACCGAGTTTTGTTTCTTACTAAACCAAGAGACAAGAGAGTGACTCTGTAAAGAAACAAGTTCCACTAGTACTCTTCCTATCAATCTTATACCCAAAGAAAATCGGATCCGAATAAAAATTAAATCTAAATGAGTTCCCCTGGATACCAAAGGCCAAGATCTACAGCCTTTTTCAAATATCGAAAAATTCTTTTAACAAAGAAGCAAGTGAGATTCTTTAGGACATGATTGAAATCTTGCACACAAACATACATTGAATACAATATCGGGTCCATCGCGCTTAAATAAAGTAAGGATCCAATCATACCTCGATATGCTTTGACATCAACATCTTTACCTTTCATCTTTGTCAAGCTTAATTGTTGAGCTCATTGGAGTACTTTTAGTCTTGCCATCTTCAAGTCCGAATCTCTTGAGTAAATCTTTCAAATATTTGGCTTGATTGATGAAGATTCCTTCTTCGTTTTGTCTTATTTGTAATCTGAGAAAGTACTTCAATTCTCCCATCATGCTCATCTTGAATTCTTTGCTCATACAAGATGAAAAATCCTTACACAGAAACTCATTAGTAAAACCAAAAATGATATCATCAACATAGATTTGAACAATAAGTATATCTTGATTCTTATGCTTGATAAAAAGTGTAGTATCCGCTTTACCCATTGAAAAACCGTTTTCCAAAAGAAATTTACTAAGTCTATCATACCAAGCTCTAGGTGCTTGTTTTAATCCATACAATGCTTTTGACAACTTGTAAACATGATTTGGAAATTTTTCATTTTCAAAACCAGGGGGTTGTTTCACATACACTTCTTCCATGATGTAACCATTTAAAAATACACTTTTAACATCCATTTGATACAATATAAAATTCTTATAGCATGCAAACGCTAAAAGCATTCTAATGGATTCTAATCTTGTTACGGGTGCAAAAGTTTCATCAAAATCAATTCCTTCTTCTTGATTGTAACCTTGAGCCACTAACCTAGCTTTATTCCTTACAACCACACCCGATTCATCCATTTTATTCCTAAATACCCATTTAGTGCTTATAATGGATTGATGTACTGGTTTAGGGACTAATTCTCACACATTATTTCTCTCAAATTGATTTAACTCCTCTTGCATTGCCATAATCCAAGATTCATCGTTTTCCGCATCCGCAAAGGATTTTAGTTTAATTTGAGATATAAATGCGGTATGTGCACATGTGTTCCTAAGTGATGATCTAGTAGTTATACCACGTGAAGGTTCTAATAAAATCAAGTCTTTAGGGTGAGAAGATACATACCTCTACTCCTTGGGGAGTGTTTGAGAGTTACCTTCATGTTGCTCCACATTATTTTGTTCTTCATGTTGCTTCTTTTGATTCTCGAAAGATGAAAAATCTTGTTTAGCATTCGAAGTTTCTCCTTGTGGTACTTCTTCATCTGCATCATTAATAACTTTCTCCATTGATGAGGGGTTAGTCTCATCAAACGTAACATGCATAGATTTTTCAACGACTAAGGTTCTTTTATTATAGACTCTATAAGCTTTGCTAGTAGTTGAATATCCAGGAAAAATACCAACATCCGATTTTGGATCAAATTTACCGAGATTATCTTTAGTATTTAATACAAAACATTTGCATCCAAAAACTTTAAAATAACCAATGTTTGGCTTTCTATCTTTCCAAAGTTCATAAGGAGTTTTATTAAGAAGTGGCCTAATCAAAACACGATTTAACACATAACATGCGGTGTTTACGGCTTCGGCCCAAAAATATTTCGGTAATGCATTCTCATTTAACAAATCATTACATTTTTGCATGGCATCTTTTTCATTTGAAAGTTCTAATATTTTCTTCTTAAGACATGCATTTTTCTTCCCAATTTTCATCATATCACTATGCAACTCATTAAAAGCATCATATAATTCATTATAAGATGGAAGATCACTTACCTCATCAAGCTCATCTTCTCCTATTACCATGAGTGCCAAGTTTGATATTTCTTGTGATTGTTCATCCTCACTTGACTCTTCATCGCTATCATCTCATGTTGCCAACATAGCTTTCTTCTTGAATTTGTTGAGAAGTGGACATTCCGATTTTATATGACCAGAACTTCGCGATTCATAAGATATAATTGCTTCCTTCTTCTCCTTTTGATTCTTGAAGTTTCTGAACTTTCTTCGATCACCGGTTTTCTTGACGAACTTCCTGAATTTTCTAGCTATCATGGCCATTTCTTCATCTTCAAGTTCACTTTTCTCATCACTTTCAAATTTTGATGCTTTCAAAGCAATGTTTTTCTTCTTCTTATCTTCATCTCCTTTCTCAACTGCTCAATCTTCTTCATAAAAGATAAGTGAGCCAATTAAATCATCAATAGATAAAATGTTTAAATCTTTGGCTTCCTCAATAGCAGTTCTTTTAGGTCTCCATTCTTTTGGTAATGATCTAATGATTTTCTTTACCTTCTCGCTATTTGAAAAGGTCTTACCAAGTGCCCCTAGAATGTTTACAATGTCTGTAAATCTAGTATACATAGAGTAGACACTTTCATTTTGTTCCATTTGAAACAATTCATATTGCCTAGTGTATCTACTTATTTTAGATTCTTTGACTTTGTTTGTACCTTCATAAACAACTTCAAGTTTCTTTCAAATTTCATAAGCATTAGAACAACTTGAGACTCTATGAAATTCTTTCTTATCTAGGGCACAAAATAAGACATTCATAGCTTTAGAATTTAGTGAAGCTTTTCTCTTTTCTAAATCATTCCATTCACGTGAAGGTTTAGGAATATCTTCTCCTTCTTCATTTTTAGTTATCGGCATGAATGGACCATCACATACAACTTCCCATATTTCATAGTCTAAAGCTTGCAAGTAAATTCTCATCCTAGTTTTCCAATAAGGATAATCATTACCATCAAAGAATGGTGGCCTAGTAGTGGATTGTCCTTCCCTATAGCTAGAATCATTTTACGTTGCCATGGATCGTTTACTCTAGACGATTAAGTCCTAACAAGAGAACCAGGCTCTGATACCAATTGAAATTCTATTTAGGCTACCCAAGAGGGGGGGTGAATTGGGTTTTAAAAACTAAGCCAATAAAAAAGCACAATATTAAAATTAATGTCTTAATCAAAATCAAAAGTAATAAATTCAACAATGCTCAAATTAAAAAGGATAAGGGAAGAGAAATCAAACACTTGATTTTTACGTGGTTCGCCAACCGTGCTCACGTCCACACCTCCAAGCTCACCGGGCTTGAGGATTCCACTACGCAAGCCTCCAAGGCTTCAAATTACCTACACTTGACTTCTAAGGTGTCAATGGACCTTTACAATAAGAGATTAAACTCAATCTTCAACCCAAGTGTTTCCCAACACTTACAATCACTCAATGATAGAGATTTAATAACAAATAATCTCTCACACACTCCAAATGATTACAATTGAAATTTTAATGTGTGAGGAATGAAATAAAACACAATCAAGCTCAAAGAAGATTGTTTCTCAAGAGGGAAGCTCAAATATAAAAAATGTTGAATCTCTTGTTTGAATTTGATTGAGCCTTTTATAGTTAGAAATGAAAACTAGCCGTTATTGACTTTCGATAATAATCGGTTCCCGGTTGTCTCAATCGGTTAGCCGTTTTGACTTTTCAAATAGCCGCCCTTTTGATTTCAAATAAACGGTTTACCGTTTAAATTATCGGATCACCGTTTCTTTTCAGAAACCTGCAAAACAGAACTCGGCTCTCCGTTTTTGATAAACGGTTCAAGAGTAGAAAACTTTTTCTTTACTGAAATTTATCGGTTAACCGTTATTTATAAACGGTGTGCCGTTAATTTCCAGAACATCTGACGCTTATCGTTTGTACTAAACGGTTCAAGGCTAAAAAGTTTCTCCTTACTGGAATTTATCGGTTAGCCGTTTCCATAAACGGTTCACCGTTAATTTCCAGAACTTTCGAAACAAACTCCACTGTAAATTATCGGTTCACCGTTTCCCATAAATGGTTCACCGTTAATTTCCAGTTTCATCATTTTTGAGCTTTAAACAAGTGTATTGCTTTAGAAAAATCTTTTTAATAGTCCCAACACTTTAATTATGAACATGTAATTTTTGTTATCATCAAAATCATTATTATAAGATTAACAAGCCAAGCTCTCACAACTCACTCTGCTACCCACATCTTATATATGACGCGGCCCAACCGTCCCAATGCAGCCGAAAATTTCGAGATCAATTGTGCCTTGTACCGTAATATGGTGCTCCGTTCTGTAATTCCAGACGTGCCTAATCTCCGCCACAACTAGAGTGAAATACTAAGTGGAACCATTCGAGTTATTTGGCAAGATACAACCTCACAATACGCCTTTTACTGAGGATTTACCAGGATTAGACGTACCGAAATTTTACTACACTCGAGAAGATATATTGTTTGAAGAAGTTTGTCCGTACATCATGTTAGATATATAGAAGTTGATCATTTGAAATGGAGCAATACAAGTGGCAGCTAATGAGGTGGCAAGTGACAAACAACATGTTAGAGGTGCACTGAGCAGAGCTGCAAGTGACAGGGGAATACAGAGACAAATAGGCAGTTGCATTAAGATAGTACAACAACATCAACCATTAGATAAAATCAATCTTGACCATCGGATTTAGGGCCAAATGTTGTAAACTCTTTAAGAGCAAGAAACTAATTGTATATTTGTCATGAAATCAATGAAATAAATAGTCGTGTTGTGCATCTTATATTTTTCTTGGTTATTTGCTTAGTTTCTTAGTTTCTTCAACTTGGTATCAGAGCAAACCTTAAGCTTTATCTAATAAATGGATCCGGCAGAGGTAATGCCTGTGAATTAAAGCACAAACAATTCAACAGACAACACTTCATCTCCCACAAGTGTGTCTAGGTCCACTCAACAAAACTCACAACCAACGAACATCACTCAACCAAACCAGAATACACAAGCAACCAACTATGTGCAGTCATCTGTACAAAACTTAAGTTCCTTCACCTTCTTAGTTCCTACCAAGCTTGATAGGACCAACTTCCTTATATGGAAAGCTCAAGACCTGCCTGTTATTCGTGGTAATAGATTGGAAGGATTCATAAATGGAACAAAGAAACAACTTTAGAAATTTCTGATGTCAATTGATGAACATCAAAATGTCATCAATATTGATAATCCAGACTATGTACTCTAGTTAAGACAAGATCAACTCTTCTTGAGTTAGCTGCTCACTACAATCTCCGACAACATTATCTCAACAGTGACACATTACATGAGTTCCTTTAAACTATGGTAAGTTTTAGAGAATATTTTCACTTCTCAGTCTACTGCAAGAGTCACTCTTCTAAAGATGCAATTGCAATCTTGTAGAAAAAGATTTATGACAATGACAGAATACTTTACAAAGATGAGAATTTTAAGCTTCGAGCTTGCATCTGCTGGCAAGCCTGTTGATCAAAATGACTTGGTGACCTGTGTTCTAACAGGCCTTGGTGGTGATTATGAAAATCTGGTTGTGAGTCTGCTAGCTCGGCCAATACGGCCAACCTTTGACGAAACTTATGCTATCTTGCTTAACCATGAAGGCAGATTGAAGCACCTGAACAATGTCATTGCAAAAGCAAATCTTGCCGCTCAAACCAACAAAAGAAGGGGCAACAATTAGAACAACAAGAAAGGATCAATTGGAAAAGGATATGGTGCTGTTGGTGGAGTTAGTCATGACAATAACTCAGGAAACAAGAGTGGAAAAGGAAAAGGCAAAGCAAAAGGCCCCAAGACAATGTTCAAACCAGAAGTGTTCTGTTAAATATGTTTCAAAGAAGGCCATACAGCAGATGAATGTTGGCATAGAAAGGATGATGACTTTGTGCCAACACTACCACCTGTAAGAAGACAACCATCACACATTCCTACTTTCTCAGCTCAGTGGCAACAAGCATAAAAATCAGCCTACATGGCAGCAGCAAGTGAAGTAGAGAGTGAGCCTGGCTGGTTCCTTGAAAGAAAAGGACAGTATAAGGTGAATGGAATGAATAAAAATGATACACAGAGAGATAAATTAAAACTTGTTCAAACTTATAGTGTTGTAGTGTCATTGTTTGCCTCAATAAAAGAACAAGTGAGTTTAGGGTCTACACCAAAGTTTGTAGCCTTTAATGGCAATACTAATGTTCATTGTTAGAGTGGGGGTTTAAGAACACAATTTCTGACACCTCATTTTTCTGTATGAGAAATGGAAAGGAGCTGGTGATAGTGCTTGTATATGTTGATGACATACTGGTGACTGGAAGTGAATCTAAACAAACACAAGATGTGATTGAAAACTTGAAGGGAAAATTCGCACTTAAGGAGCTGGGATCACTTAGCTACCTCTTTGGTATAGGAATGAAGATGGAATACACCTCACATAGATCAAGTACATACATGACTTGCTCAAGAAGATCAACATGGCAAACTGTAAGGGAAGTCCTATTCCCATGAGTACAAGTGTGAAATATAGTCTCAACCCAGACATTAAAGAAAGTGGAGTGGAATTTGAAGATAAAACACTTTATAGGAGTGTGTTGGGAGCACTGCAATATGCCACCTTAACCAAACCTGAGATTGCCTTTGGTGTTAATAAACCAAGTTAGTACATGCAGGATCCCAAAGACATGCATTGGCAAGGTTGCAAAAGAGTTTTGAGATACTTGAAGGAGACATCTAATTATGGCCTATACTACAAGGCGAGAAGAGAATTGAAACTAGAAGCTTATGTTGATACAGATTGGGTGGTTGATAAGGATTAAAGAGAGTCTGCCGGTGGATATTGTGTTTTACTTGGGAGATAATTTGGTATCATGGAGTGCAAAAAAGTAAAAGAGTTGTATCAAAGTCTAGCACGGAGGCTGAATATAGAGCCTTATCAAACAGAGCTTTAAAAATCATATGGATCAAGTCCTTGCTAAATGAGTTGAGTTACTAAATTGAACCTAAGACTGTGATTTAGTGTGATAACAAAAGTGCAATTGCCTTGGCTAAAAATCCTGTCTTCCATGGTAGAACAAAGCATATAGAAATAGATATACACTTCATAAGAGACCTGATCAAGAAGGGACAAGTTGAAATTAGATATATACCAAGTGGGAGACAAGTAGCTAATATCATGACAAAAGCACTGCCATATGAAAGCTTTGAGTTTCATAAGAACAAGCTTAGAGTCTGGCAAGACTGCCAAGCTTGAGTAAGGGTGTTAGAGATAAAAAAGTTGATCATTTGAAATGGAGCAATACGAGTGGCAGCTAATGAGGTGGCAAGTGAAAAACAACATGTTAGACGTGGACTTAGCAGAGCTGCAAGTGATAGGGCAATACAGAGACAAATAGGCAATTGCATCAGGATGGTACAACAACAGCAACCATTAGATAAAATCAATCTTGACCATCAGATTTAGGGCCAAATGTTGTAAACTCTTGAAGAGCAAGAGACTAATTGTATATTAATGTCATAAAATCAATGAAATAAATAGTCGTGCTGTGCATCTTATATTTTTCTTGGTTATTTGCTTACTTTCTTAGTTTTTTCAACTCATCATTATGCAAATTTGGTCAGCAGTGGATCCGTATGCAAGAAACGAAGCTTTCAGCTGTAGCAATAGAGATGTTTTTAAGTGGAAGCATTTACGGGAAATGTTGGCTGAGCAGTTCGAGATTGAGAGCTATGGGTTTGAACAAGGGGGTGACAGAGTGAGTTTGGAAGAAATTATTGAAGGTGAAGATGGTGTGTGGGAGGAGATTGTAAGAGTGAATCAGCTGCAGCCCACAAAGTCGGATGAGGTTGGTGTCTCGTGGTTTGTAAATTTGATGTTAAATGGAGCGGCTTTGTTAGATAGTATGAATAAGAGTAACGAGCACGCGTTCTCGGGTTTTAGGAATCCTAAGAATCCATTCATTAATTGGATTGAAATGATGAAAACTTTCAGGATTGTGTCTTAAAGTGAATGTCCTGTGAATCTCATTTAATAATGTCACTTGTGTGAATCTCCAAAGGGTCCCTGAATTACGATACATATAAATGTATATACTTAGTAATTAAAAATACTGAAGTTGTATTTAATAATTTCTGCATTACACATATTCTTTGTTTGAAAAAGCATTTTTATCTAATTGTAGCAATTAAAAGTACTGAAGCTGTATCGAATAATTTATGCACTGCGTATATGCTTTGTTTGCAAAAGCTTGAAAAGCCAGTGTAATTTCCTCTTTCAGAATATTACCGTCACCAGTCACTTCCAGCATTTTAGATTTAATGCGATTGTATAAAGCTTAGGTCCAATTTGGTAACATTACAACTTTTAATATTATTTTTTAAAAATAATTTTCATAAGTTAGTGTTGGCTAAATTATTTGGAGAATCTTACCGTTAATGTTATTACAAACACGTAAAATATCATATAGCTAAATGCAAAATCCAATAAATGCCAACAAATGATGCATCAGCTGATACGAAGCATGTAATTGTATGATTTGAAAGGTCAAAACTTCACTACAAAGTCAAACTAATGTTAACGACTCATTGATTAACTTGCCGTCAAATTAAACTCAGTAATGTTTCTTCCCAACGCAAACTTCTCAATGTGTAGTGCTCAACCAGGCACATACTCAAAACCTTTGTACGTGAAATATAACATGTATTTACATATCGTTCGGTTTACGAGTTAGGCCAATTTACCAAGAATCTGTTATTATAAACTTTTCAATTATCCACATATTTTGAATGTCAAGCAGATTGGTTGTTGAATATCCACCCTGAAAGTTAAAACGTGGCCACACCACATACACCTTTTCTCTTATCCTTCGTATTAATAATCTTTGGAAATAAAGCTTATTGAAAAGGAAACAGTCAACAGAGAAAGCAACATACAAAAGAAAAGCCTCCCTAGCAGTGTCAGAAATTGTCAAGAGACTGTGGCTGCAAGATTGGACAATAAAGAATCAAATGTAGAATTTTCAAGGTTTCACAAGCACTAAATAAGCACGTGCTGGTCAGTGAGAGATATTTATCATTAGTTCCAAGGAGATCATAACAGTTCTATTTTTAAAACTAATTAAAATCTTGTAAACATCCACATGAAAGATCTAGCTGTCAATTATTTCGTCAAACTGATAGTCTGTAAAATAATGGTTTTGAATTTACGCCTTCAGATGATGCTCTTGCAACTGTGCCTGAAGTTGATGGTCTACTAAAATTCCAGATGAGCCCATGGATGAGAGTTTTTCCTTTAAAATAGATACGGTAATATCACCCCAATTATCAGCATATCCGGTCGTATAACAGCTCATGATAGTGCAACAAAAAATGTTGAACAAATCATATCTTAACAGAACAATGTAATGGAGGCAAAACACTCAACGTTTAAGGAATTTGCCACTTTTTCATTCAGGGTGTATGCACAAATACAACATGTTAAAGATGAAAGAAATGGTAACATTATATCACTGTTAGCTATGTTTCAAAAGTATCCACCATAAGCTGTTAATAAGATCCGTATAACCATAGAGGCTTCCAGGATGTTTACAAGAAATTAGGTAAAAGAAGTTGTCTATAGACTGATCCCCTCGCAAAACATAAAATCCAGATTCGATGAGCATTTACCTGAAGACCTCCTTACACTTTGTAGAACTGCAAGGAGCTGTTTCCTTCCTTCTCTGGTGTCTGCAGCTCTATTCTTAATATTGTCACCACCTGTAAAATTATGTCACATCAGAACAACGCCCGCACTTATGACATTAACAAGTTATTCATAAATGAACGGAAGGGAAAGTGCTCTCATCTGCAAACAACAGGGCCGCTAAATTGAATCTTGGGTGAACTTCCAAAGCTCAAACTCGTGGTAAAGGATAAACAGCTTCTCCACCCTGCTGAGACAGAATCTGAGGAATGTCTATTGATTCGATTGCTGTAAAACAAAATAAGAAGTCGGTGCAACTTTTAGTTACCATTTTGTGACAAGATGCATGTTTAAAATGGATAAAACTTTTGAAAGCATGTCATAAAAGTATATTAAAAAATTAATGTCTATATCCACACATTTATGCGCGCTTGGTCAGAGCATTGGTACAAATTAAGGAGATGACCAGATTGGTAGCTCAACTCGAGTGCTAGTTAAATCACAACCATCAAATACATTGTACCTTTTCCACAGTACAAAAGCTGACTTCATAGTAAGAAAATAATAAAGGAATGAAAAAATGTCCTCATATCCAAGCCACCATTCTTTTCTTTTGAGAAACAAAAAGAACAAAAAATCAACTTACAAGCAAGCTCAAAAAAATTTGCTGGCATCTGAGGTCTATTAGGATTACCTATCACTCTTGTCTTCCAAACTTAAAGTGATCCATCGCTGCAGAGAGTTACAAGTAACTGTAACATGGGAAGCTAGGCAACTGAGGTAATTGATTAGGAACCCACTTGCATATTGCAATAGAAACAAAAACTAAACCACTTAATCTACATTGACAATAACAACACAATTAGACTGTGATGAAATGTGAACTAAATACTTGAGAAGGACATGTCATATGTAAATTGCTTCTGAGAATGGGATATCGATAATAGAAGCTATATTGAAACCGACATTGTCATGAGTGTCGTTCAAAGGCAGCCAGTGTTTCACGTGATTAGAGGTAAAATCTTTCAGTTGAAACGACTGGGGAAATTGTCGTTTCTTAAGCTTTGTTACGAAGTCATGTTGCAAGCACGTGATCAAGGTGAGACAGTTAAGTTTGGTGGGAAAATACCAGCTGGGAATATGAAGCCCAGAAAGCTGGTTATAAAGGCTGAGCTTCTGGAGTTCAGGAGGATATATACTCAAAAGGATATTGTAGAAAGTAAATGAGAGTTGTCACTTGTAATCTTTGCATTCTACATCTTCTGTAACTCTTGAGATCAATATAAGTGAAAGCACAGTGCTAATTCCTCAGTGGATGTAGGCATCATGAATTGGTTCTGAACCACTTAATTCTTGTGTGTTTTTGTCTTGGATCTGATTTTGCTTTCTGGTTCTTGATCTTCGTTATTAGATTTGTGTTACTTGGTTAAAAACTGTTCTTGAAAAGGAGAGTAACGGGTCTTGGATTGAAGTAGATCTTAGTAATTGAGATCTAGATCACTACAGCCTGTTACAGAAAAGCAAAAATAGTAAAAATCCTAGGACGTCGTAATGCAGAAAAAAATTGGAAAAGAAAAAAGCAGAATGAATAGTTCTGACATGGAAAAAAAGTTGTGATCATAACAACTAGCGAACCAACCATAGGAGAAAACAAGTTTCTTTAAGTTAATTATTCTCCACGAAAATGAGGTAACTTTTGGGTGGCGCATCAGAAAGTGAAGCAATGTTCAGAATGGATGAACGTTTTGCTCTGGCGATCTCGTTCGTTGCTTCAGCCTTGGCTCCAAAAGAATTAGACTCTTGATTCGCCTAAGGCGGAAATTCACCTTCAGTTTTTACTCCTTTAATTTCTCTTCTAATTTTTGAAGTATTTAAATAAAATAATATGTTTTTAAATAAAAAAAAAATGGAGCTGCTGTATTGATCAGCACACTATTACGGATGTTATGGAAAACGAATAATTTTAGAGCCACGCACATGTAGGGGTATAACTATATACAAGCTTTGTTTTAAATTTAATTACATACTGTGTGTGTATATGTACACGAGTGCTTAACCGGCGAGTATTTCACATTTTATTAAAGTGCGGTAAATCTATTATGCTATATGGTATAATAATGTAATGCTATTACATTGTTACACCAAATGGTATTACAATATAATGCTATTACACTGGTACACCATACAGCATAGCGTAATAGTTTTTTTAGATTTTAATACAACACTAACAAAAGAAGTAAACTTGAAGTGTCGAAAAAGACTGAGATGAAAAACAAAATGGAATTTACCGTATTTTTATCTCGTACAACCATCAAACCAGAGACCAAAGCACGGCTTGACAAAACAGAACGTATCATGGTAGCGGAGTTTTGTTTGGATCAGTTTTTGGGCCTAATGGGTTAAGCAGATTCTGCTTGTACTGGAATGAAAAAAGAAAAAAAAAATCTTCTTCGAGTAATTATACTTGACACTGTTAATTTATCTCGTCAGTATTTATTTTTAATTATTTTTATTTATTTTTAAAATTACCTCCATTTGTGATTTAATATTGCATAAGATACTGAAAGGAAATGTAGAATTTAAGGAAAGATAATAATATGCCGAATGAATGTGCAAGATAATTGTTTGATAAAAAACTTTTGTTTTCACTTCTTTAATACTACTGGCAATAAGCTTCTGAGGTTATAGTTTACAGAGAAGTGCTTTGATACTTGTGACGGAAAGAAAAATGAAGTTGCCCAATGTTTGAGTATGTTTTCCTTTTCTACACAATGTTAACAAACAATGTTCAGATGATGAGACTAGATATAATCAACAGAGGTTTTCAACTCTACATATATTCCAAGACCAAAATTAATTTTGTAAATTTACATTTTTTTAACAAAAGAATTAACGAATTAGTGGTGATTATGGTTGAAAATTAAGTTGACAAACCTACTAAACAACATGGCCATGTTGACAATTTTAAAATCTGAAATTATAAATTTACTTTGTCTATTTAAAAAATCTCGATGAATGATCAGTTTCTAGTCGCAAGAATTAGCTAACCAATATGTAGAGTTTGTTTTAGAAAAAGATTCAAGAAGATTGAGCATCATTAAGTCAGCATGCATAGACTAACTTAATCAACAAAAACTATTATCAAAATATTAAATATACAAAGTAAATTCATGATTATTCTTCCAACAGATATATAATATTAATACATATTACCTTTATAAACCAGATAATATTAATATTACCTATCTGGCCGGCTGTCTACAGATGATTTTCATGCTGAAGACGGTGCCAACGTGGCTGATTAATTACTTGCTAGATAGCAGATTAAAATGGCTCACTGATTTATAAACGGATGATACAAATATTACCTTTGGATGGTATTCAACGAATGACGTGTGACGAATTAATATATTTCATATGGAAAATTTACCCTTTAATTTGTTGAATTTAAAAGATAAAATTTGGCCTTTCTCTGCTTCCAGAATAAAAACTCAAAAGTAAATCAGTTGCTGAATGAATGTGCAAGATAATTGTATGATGAAAGACTTTTGTTTTCGCTTCTTTAATACTACTTGCAATAAGCTTTCGATGTTAGGAGTTTTGTTGCACTCTTAGTCTTAGGTGTATATAGTTTACAGAGAAGTGCTTTGATACTTGTAACAGAAAGAAAATTGAAGTTGCCCAATGTTTGAGTGTGTTTTCATTTTCTACATAATGTTAACAAACAATGTTCAGATGATGAGACTAGATATAATCAACAGAGGCTTTTAAGTCTACATGGCATTCCAAGACCAAAATTAATTTTGTAAATTTACATTTTTTTAACAAAATAACTAACGAATTAGTGGTGATTAATTAAGTTGACAAACCTACTAAACAACATGACCATTTTGACAATTTAAAAAGCTGAAATTATAAATTTGCTTTGTATATTTAAAAAATCTCGATGAACGTTCAGTTTCTAGCCGCAAGAATTAGCTAACTAATATGTAGAGTTTGTTTTAGACAAGATTCAAGAATATTGAGCATCGTCCAGTCAGCATTCATAGACTAACTTAATCAACAAAAAATATTATCAAAATATTAAATATACAAAGCAAATTTATGAGTATTCTTCCAACAGATAATATTACTAATCTTCCAATCAAAAATTAAAAATCTTTGTCCTAAAACCAAAATTGGCCACTGTCTTTCTCTCCCTCTCTTTTCTTCTTCTTCATTTTCCTGTAATGTCAGACCCCACTTATTCTTCTTTATAGAAATTTCATGACAAATTTGATCTAACCCTCTCAATTTTTCTTTAATTATAATTTATGTAGGTTTTAGACGAACTACATGAGTTAAACCTAACAAAAAAATAATAATTTAAAAATAATACCGAACAGGTCCTAACTTTGGTGTGAATATTGTAACATTATGTGTTCGATAGATGCAGGTGAACTCTAAGCATATACTCTTTACAGACGTTTATCTCAAAAGCTTGTGTGTGTTATAAATTTTGATTGAAAACCATAAAATGACAAACAATTTGTTCTTCGGTTGAAATTTTATTGATTTTTCTTTTATATAATTTTGACAATCTTCCTTGTACATGTGGGTGAGATAACAAAGAAATTTTTGGCTCTTTTCACATTAAGCTTTTAATTAAGTTCTAAACTATTTCAGTTTGTATCTTGAAATTGTGCAACCAATAGGTTTAAATTGCAGCCAGCAGGCTGTGTTTTACTACGGGTTTTTTTTTAATTGTTATTTCTATTTTGCGATTTTGATAGTATAAATTTGGTAATCCCTTGATGAATTGTAAGGCGTAATTAAGGGCATGCATATGGAAAAAGAGAGAAGTTGTGAAGACATTATTACGACCATACACACCATTCCATTAAGAAATGAAAATAACAACATTTCATCAAACGCTTTCAGCTCACTTGCTTCTGGAACTTCAGCCTCCAGATTGAAATTCGAATCAGGCAAATAAAATGTCGTCAGAAATTTAAACAAGCAAAAATTGTCTTTTCAGACAAAAACACAAAATCAGTGTGTAATCCTAATATTGTCTGTGCGTGCTTCTCATAGTATTGTGGTAACGCTTGATCTTTCCCTGACTTGAAACTATTTATAACATGATGGAAAACCTGTGAAAACTCTAGAGGATGTAAATTGAGCAAGCCTTCTCAATTGTAACAAACAAATACAAGGTTGAGTACTTTAAGAAGCGTAAGATCAAGCCAAATCGGTACCCCAAAAAAAAAAAAAAAAAAAACTCAGCATGGCTAAACTCGACTCACGGCCCTTTTCACCCCCCGTGATCTTTATAGTTTAAGTGAATGCTACATGTAAATAACCAGTAGATGGGTATGCTGTAACTTATTTAAAAGGAAAACAAAAATCTTTATGTGGATGTGGGCATATGGTCATGCTTAATCTCCTCTCAAGTGTGTGGTCATGCGAATTCACATTTGTTTGGTATATAAATGAACAAGAAAAGTCACCGTAGACTGGTAAGCTCACAAGACAATAAATTAAAAAATTGCTTTTTGAAAAAAAAAATGAATCAAAAAGTTAATAATAAAAAGCACCAATGCATCAGATACACGACTTGCATTCTCTTTCTGAAGATTGCTCAAATGATTATCGTTGTGGCTTTGTAAGCCAAGATTCAAGTTGATATTATAAGGATCTTGAAGGGCCTCCCCTTCACACCCATTAAAAAATTGTTTTAATATTTTACGATCTATTAGATATATTTTATTATATCAAAGTCTATTTTATAATAAATAGAAACATAATATCAAAATACATGCCCCCAAAGGCGTAGCCGAGTTGGTTGGCAGTGCAATTTATCGCTCTTCACTTATGTGGACTCGAGTTCGAGTCTTGAGAGTGGGGAGAGAGGTAAAAATTAATTTGGGCAACTTTCCTTTAAAAAAAATAATACTAATATAAAAAAAATATATTAAATTTTGAATTATTTTGAATATTATGTAAAATAATTATTTTAATGATATTAGCATGTGAGATAATTTATTAAATGTAATAGTTTATTAAATGTAAAATCTATTTAACCCAAAGACTTTAAAATCTTTACAATAAATACAAATATATTATTAAAATAAGTATAATAATTTATATAGTTAAAATTCTCTTCAATTTTAAAAAATATTATAATTTTATTATTCTGCTGAACAAATTATATTATTTATATTATATTTGTATTTATTAATAAATTTTGAAGTCAATTTTTATAGTTATTATATTTAAAGGGTATTATGATAAAAATAGAGTCTTTATATCCTTTTTAAAAACTTAGGAGTTTAACGTTTGACCATTTCTCCAAACCCTAAAAGTGTAAGTAATTTTTTTCCTAATTTATATTGACTTGTCCCTTTCATCGTTACTTCGATGGATGCTTTTCAAAATTCTCTTCATCACAGAGAATTTAAAGAAAAGCAAGAGAAATATCGAGATTGTAAACGTGATTAATTAGCTATTTATCAAAGGAAAATAATACAAAAGTCTCTATGCGGCTGAAGAATGGGGGTGTTCTCTGGCCATCGAGTCAAGTAAGCCATGGAGTAAACATGTGTCAGTCAATAGACTTTAAATCTGGGTAAGCTCAGAAATAACTTAATTTATACATCGACTCATCTAAACCATAAAGTCTGCCAAGCAAAGCAGATTTCAAAGGCATTGTTTTCGATATGAAAGTGAAAAATAAACTAAAATTACGTTGCCTTCTATTTGATCTTCTCAAGCTTTGGTTATATTAAAAGTCAAGCCTTTCAGAAAATTTGCATGAAAGTGGTATGGTTTCTAAGACAAACATGTCACATGAAGAGAAAATTCTAAAACAACAAATGATATCTCAAATCTTAAGAATTAAGATCACAAAATTTTAAAGACCAAGACCTAGTTCCATTGGTTGTAGTTAAAAATTTTAAAATTTTGATTTACTCGTTGTTTAAATAAGTTTTGATCAAGATGTTAGAAATAAACATTTTAGGTTTTAAAGCAAAAAAATTATAAATTGAATAATGAGTGCTCAATAATAATTCTAATAATGACTATTCTTGTAATAAATTATTTTATTGAAAACTAAGTGTTCAAAGTAGTTTTAAAGTGCAAACAGTCCCAACCGACATGTATTTGTATGTTATAAACATGGACAAATTGACATTTTGAATTACTAATAGGAAATAAGTTTATGCCTACAAATTAAAATGAAACTAATTATTATTTTTTTTTAACCCACTATTCTTCATGATTTCATAATGAGAAGTACAAAATTGTATAAAACTATTAGGTTGGTCAATCTTCGCATCATTAAAATAGCTTTAGAAATAGTCACGCTATACAAAGCATTCTTAAATCATAAATCGGAACAGTGGGCAAAGTTTAAAATAATTTTAATCCTATTGTAACATATGCATCGAAATTCAAAGTGTGATGTTATTTTTAATTTCATCTCAAATTTTTTTAAATTTGTCAGAATTGTTACAAATCATTGCGAGTAATCGGACGCGATTATTAAATTGATAGCGCTCAAATAATTTAAATTTGTCATGACACAAAATCGATACATTTCAGACACGATTCAATAACCGCGTAATCGGATTATATTTTGGCACTTGGGTCTGGTATTAAGCTTAAAAAAAAAAAATTTCTATAAAAGAAAAGAATGAGAGAGAGAAGCATTTTGTTTTCTTTCCAAATATGGAAAGGAAGAAGAGAGAGAGAGAAAGAGAGCTGCAGACCCGGATCTGCGACCGAACCCACAGTCTGACTCGACCGGATCTCGAGTTTTCAGCCACCCCACCAGCCGATCTTGGTACCGATATGAAGCTTGTGAGCCTCCGGTTGTCTCCTTGCCGTCCTCATCACCGAAAACCAACCATAACGCTGGCAATCGAGCTCAAAAAGCCGCGGCCAAACTCGTTTCTCCCCTCTGTCATTTTCGCCGGAATTAGGCCGAGCCACCTCTTGGATCTTGTTTCCCAGCTTCCCCTCATCATTTTATGACCAACCCTGTCACCTAAAATGGCTGGATTGTCGTTGATCGACCGCTTACAAAGCTCATGATTTTGGGGGGCTCGATCCACCGTAGCCATCGCACGTGGGAGGTCACCGCCAGTACCATTGGACTTACCGAGGTCAAAAATACCAAACCTGAGCTTCCCATCGTCGTTGACTGAATTTTGGTCACCATTGACTGATAGGGGTAATTCAGTAATTTCATAGACTTTAGAGGTAATTTTATAATTTTAAAATTAGTGGATATTTTAGTAATTTCATATTAGGACAGTTAGGTAATTTGAGATTTCAGGGCTAATTCGGTAATTTATGTTGTTAGGGGTATTTTGGTAATTTTATATTTTTCAGGGGTAATTTCATAAATTCAGAACTTGTGGATATTTTTGTAATCGGAATTGAGGATAATTGGGTAAATTTTGATGTCGAGGGTATTTTGGTAATTTTATGAATTCAAGAATATTTTATTACGGATAAATGTCATTTCATGTTTATTAGTTATAATTCACATTTGCGGATAGTAATTATATTATTTCCTTAAATTAGAAGGATTCGCAAATGAGAATCAACCCGCAGACGTTGTCGATACCGAGTTCGAACATCATCACTATGAATAGAATATACAAAACCTATTTTCATTATAGTTTATTATGATTTAAAAATATGGTAAAACATGTTTACGAGATTTGTTTTAAAGGCTTCAATTTAATGATTTTATAGAAATGAATTTTATCTATGTTTCGGTATTTATTATGCAAAATGTGTTTGATTAATGATTTTGGTTACCGATTTTGAATATGCATTATAATATTTTTTAAAAAATAAAAGCATATTTAAGACATGTTAAATGAAAAAGGAAATGAGATTTTGGATGAGATTATATGTTTTTGTATATGTATATAAAAGTTGTTTGCAAAATCATTAGACAATATCTTTCCTCTTCAGATACAATGATATAGATGAGATGACATATGCGTGTAGTATGATGAATACAGAGATATTAATATTAAGATATAGATGATACAGATAAGATGATATATTTTTCGATTTATTCGTGTAGCTCCGGGGCGTGGCGGTACTCAGATAGTATATCATTACCCGTCTGTTGAGGTCCGGATATGATGAGATATGTGATGATATTTTTCGATCTATCCGTATAACTCTAGGGCATGACTATACTTAGATAGTACGTCATTGCCCGTCCGTTGAGGTCCATATATGTTGAGATATGAGATGGTACTTCCCCGTCTATCCATGTAGCTCCGGGGCATGATTGTACCCAAATAGTATGTTATTCCCCATCCGTCGAGGTCCAGATATGATGAGATTATTTCCTCTGGGTACTTTTTGGTGATAGTTTTCAATATTCAATATTGATGTTATAAGTATTATTGATTTCATTGATTTATGCAATATATTTGCGATAATGTTATTTGAGTATATGATTTGAATTTAATAAGTTATTTTAAGTTCTTATGATATTTTGATGAAATTGTATTTAGAAATGATATAATTATTTTAAAGTAAAGTTATGTTCAAAAATTACTATTCACTCACTGAGCTCACTGAGTTTTACACTCATCTTGTTTTATTATATTTACCCCCACATAGGAGAATCGCAAGTACAATAGTCAACCCAGCAATGATAATTATTTTGGAGTTATGGCCACGTGAAAGAGTTAGAAGTTATAGATGTTTTATTGAGATATTTTGGGATTGTATAATTTGATACATTTCGGTAATTGTGGACAAATCTTTGTAATTGATATGATATTGAATATTTGAATGACTTGGTATTTTGTTGAGATTGATGGACGAAGTTGGTTGTATTTAGAATTATTTTGGGAGTATTTATTTTATTAATTGCAGATTTGGTTATGTGATAATTATAAAGGAGATTTTGCCAAATTTTCGACAGAATCCTTATTAGTTAAATTAATTCCAATCAATTTAATAAAATCAGGCCGATTCGCCCTTGAGGTTCAGGACAGGTTGTGTCACCTATTTCTCCTAGAATTTGAACTTGGGTTGTCAATCAAATAAAGCTAGTTGGAAAGGCCCCTAGAGCGTTTTGTTCGATAAGTTTCAAGAAATAATTTTGGCCAACAATTCCTCGATTAGTTAAGTTGATTGTCACATTCTCTTCCCTTAACTAGAAGGTGGAGGATTCCAATGGGAGAAAAAATTTTAAAAAACAAAATGTGTCAAGAATTTGAGTAAGATACTCGATAAAAGTAAAATATATGAAAAAGGAGAAAACGAAAATATTGATATTAGATGAAAACAATGAACCTGATTCTTGCTTTCTATTTGATTTTATCAAGTTCTGTTTTCAACCCATTTGGTGAAGTGATAAAACAAACTCAAAGCGTTGCATATGTATCTTTTACTTCTAATTGTGAATTTTTTTTCTTGCAAGTAATCCTAAATTTTTATAGCATTATTTTATTGCCAAATATTTTTCAACAAATACATATATATTTCATTATTAAATGTAATAAATTCGTATATTACTCATTAGTCATTACAAGTAGAGCTTGAGGTCCGGAAATTTTATCTCAAGCGATGTGGCGTTTTCTTCCACTGAATCGTGATATAATGTAATAATTCATGTGAAATTTGTGAAACATTATCAACCCGTTGATGAATAACACGTTGCATGCCACATCGATCATTTGGGATAAAATTCTGGCACTTACAAACCCACATACATTTTGTCGGATTAAATCATCTTCTGTATTAAGTAGCTTTTAATTTGCTAAACATATGAGGACTGACTGTAGGAATTAATTTCTTCAATTCTTGGCTGTAAATACTATGGCAATCTCAGTTGAAATTTCACTCTCTTCTTTCTTTAATGTTCTTTTAAGAGAGCACTTTGAAATGATTGACACAACAATTTTCTTCTCTTTAGAATTGCTGAGGTTGACTGATAGTAGAATATATATAATTTTCCTGTGAAAATAATTTTTTTGTTGAGGTTGACTGATAGAATAAATATAATTTTCCTAAAGGCGTTAGAATTTTAGGACTGGGATTTCACTCTAATTTCATATGTATCAGTAGAATCTTGGCATCATAAAAGAATAGAACCGAGATAAACACCAAAGAATTGATACAGAAAATCCCGAAAGACTCTAGTAAATGACATGAATTTACTAAAAAAAGAAATACTTAAAACTTTGAGTTTATTAGAGAATTGAGTGCTCAAGGACAGTATGCAAATACAATTCATTTTCCTCAGTTAATTTGCTCTGCTTAACTTATGTCTCCAATATTTGTCTATTTTTTCTACCTTTTTTTTTTAACTCAAACTTGTCTATTGTATTTTTGCTTACTTTATAAAATCATGAGTTTGGTGATGGAGAGGGCAATTATTTAAGGAGTAAATGTTCTTTTAATCTTTATGTTTTGACTTAAGTATATGTTTATTCTCCATATTTTAAAAAAATATCTTAAAATACCTTTATAGTCAAACATGTTACGTTGTTACCCATGCATTTTCTTTGCTTTTACAATAACACCCTTGCAATAATAAATTAAAAATAATAATTTATTTATAAATAAATTATTACCGAGATTATTGCATGGGTACAAAAAAACTAGTTCTTTTATAATTATAAAAATTAATTTATCAAACTAATTAATCTTAAAAGTAAAAAAATAACATAAAAATTTAGAGAAATTTTTACGTTATTTTTAAGTTAATTTAATAAATTAACATTTTTTTCATCAACATTCTCTAGAAGGCAAAAATATTATTGTACGGTTATTATTATAAATTAAAAGAAAAAGCATGGCAGGATTGTAACATTTTTTACAACAAGAGTAAAATCTGAGCTGGCGAAAAAAGATCTCTTAATGAATGCCTTTTGTTCGTACCGCGGGAGAGAGGGTATATAATGCATATAAAACCGCAGCCCTATTTTCATAACCTCACTCATCTTAACACTCGAGTCTCTAGGGTTTCTCTGTCTCTCTCTCTCTCTATCTGTTCTCTCATTAACAATGGCAGACGAACCGCAATACTCATCAGATAGCACACCAGGTAAACGCAAATACGAGGACCAAACGACACCTCCGTCATCCGGTGCGCGCAGGCCCACGGGATTCTCTGCTCCGGATCCCTCCGTTGCCCCTCCCTCCTACAACAGCGTCCCTCCGCCTGCTGATGAATTCCAAGACTTCCAGGCTGCCAAGCGCCGGGCCGAGCAGATCGCGGCCCGTCTTGTCAGCTCGGTTCCCGCTGAAGCCAAGCGCCCTCGCGTTGAGAACGGCTCTGGCGGCTTCGATTCCGTCGATAAAGGTTTCAGCTCCCCTCCCTCTGGTATATTTACTTGTCCACGTGTACCAACTTTTTCACTATATTTTTACTTGATCTCTTTTGTGGCCGAGTGTTCTACATTGAATTGAAATGATTTTATGATCTCATTTGTTAGTTCCTTTCATAGTATTTAGGGTTTCGTTTACTGTTGTGAGGATGAAGCATCTTTGCTTATGAGTTATAGTGTTTTTTAGAAATTCTCTCTGTTATGTCGGTTCTGACTCCATTTGGGCTTCATTCTCTTTGATTCTTAGTTGTTGGTGTGACTTTCAGCGTTTTTATGTCGATCTTTTTGATTGTTCATGTGCAATGATTTTTTTTGTGGATCAAAGCTGAGTGATTTTGATCTGCTTCAATACAGATTTGAAGTCTATTCCAGCTCCTTCAGCCATACCAGTTTCATATGGTGGATATCAGAGCATGGGTACAAGCAAAAAGATTGAGATTCCAAATATTAGGGTTGGTGTTATCATTGGAAAGAGTGGAGAGACTATCAAATACCTTCAACTTCAATCTGGAGCAAAGATTCAGGTGACTCGTGACACAGAGGCTGACCTCAATTCTCCTACTCGGTCAGTTGAGCTCATGGGCACACCTGAACAAATTGCTAAGGCGGAGCAGCTTATAAATGATGTTCTTGCTGAGGTAGGACTTGGCATTCTCATGTTAATCACTCTGCTATTCCTTATTTATTTAATGATTTACTTGATCGAAGTTTGTGCCTTTTGTACAGTTTTAGATCTTTAATGTATGTTCCTTTTGATCTCTGGAGTGTACTGTGATTTAGACTTTGATTACTGGTAACTTATTCCATAAACGTGGGCCAGGCTGAAGCAGGTGGCTCTGGTATAGTTGCTCGAAGGCTAACTGGACAAGCTGGCTCTGACCATTTTGCAATGAAAATTCCAAACAACAAGGTAATCAGAAGCTCTGTTTGTTAGCTTTACTGTTTGGGCTTCTGATTGTCCCTGATGATGCACCTCAAACTCAGGTTGGTCTGGTAATTGGTAAAGGAGGTGAAACTATAAAAAATATGCAAGCCAGGACTGGAGCTCGTATTCAGGTGTGTCATCTATAATTATTATAGCATTTACACCCGAATATTCTTATTCAGCAGTGAATCAAATTTACCTTGTATGGTTTATGCTCTAATTGTATCTTCCACAGGTGATACCTCTACATCTGCCTCCAGGTGACACATCGACGGAGAGGACGGTACAGATAGATGGGACAAGTGAACAGATTGAAAGTGCAAAACAGTTGGTTAATGAAGTTATCAGTGAGGTAAATCTTGTGGTTTGCTGGTTTGCAGCTTTTGGCTTATTTACTTTTGCATATGAGCTTTTTCTGGACGTGGTTAAATCTATAGCTAAGAAAGGGATTATTCAAATGAATGCTTTATTGATGTATTTTGTTGTGTCCCTTTTGTTTTCGTATTAATTTTTTGGTAGCTGGTCTTTCTACCCTGCTGCAACGATTGAATCTCTTAGTTCTGCTCACTAGTGATATTATACTACCCTTTTACTGTTTAGACTGGATCTTGTTGTTGTTTTATGTTTGTCACTGCAGGGCACAGTGAGTCTTACTGTCCGTTAGGTAAAGTGTGGTACATGTATATTTTTCTTGGTCATCTGTTTTATTATCAACTAATTTTTCTCTCTTCTCTGTTT
Organism: Luvunga scandens; assembly: GCA_030449905.1. Lineage (NCBI taxonomy): Eukaryota > Viridiplantae > Streptophyta > Magnoliopsida > Sapindales > Rutaceae > Luvunga > Luvunga scandens. The sequence continues at coordinate 4,245 of JASUUG010001074.1, read as the reverse complement.
ATATCTTGATCCTCTTTATATCATAGTAAAGGTTCTGCAGCTCTTCCCTTTTCCTGTAATACTAATAATTTATTAAATAATCTTTGTTCTTCAAAATCAATATATGACTGCTGTTGATGAAACCCTCATATCTTTTCCATAGTTATCCCTCTTGTTAATAATTATGAAGTGGATTGTTCTCGGTCATGCTGTTGTTCTGCTATTTTCAGGACTCCTTTGTAACTGGTATGATCTATTTAAAGCTGACGGAAGATAAATTTTCTGGGCGACATATTTATAACATGCTATTTAGTTACTTTTACATGAGCTGTGTATATCTGTATCATAATCTATTCTTCCCTGTGGAAATGCACACCTATTTTGCTGCTGATTCTGTTGGCATGTAAGATAATATCTTATCTTAGCACTACATTTATTTGGATCTCAATTATGTCTAGGTGGATCGCAGCTATGTGAATTGAGGATTTAATGGAGAGCATTTCCTTATTTTTGTGATTAATTGTGATTATCAGTAGTTCTCTGAGGTGCAGTGTTGATTATTGGATATTAAGTTCATGAGATAGGTTTTCATCTTATTCTATGTTTAGGTTTTTCTACCCATTTCATAGCGCTTATATCTTATCACCGTTTGAGTAGAATATTACTATAGTTGTATTACCAAGGGAGTGCAATTTTGGGATTATAACTTGTTTTGTCACCAAATATGCTTATTAATCATCTATCATATCACTGATGCTGTTATTGAGAACTATTGTAGGGTTAGTGTATTTTGGGCTATTTGGTCACACCAACATGGATCACTTAGTGTTGGTGTTCCCTCAGCACTGCTCTGGTATGGCTCTATATCCCATTTCCTGATATTTAGTAATGATGATATTTTCGAGGGAAGCTGCAAGTATATATTTACTGGAGTTATAAGGTTGCTGCAATGGATTTTTGAATGGAACACGAGCTTTAGGATAATCTCCTTTGTAGTGTTGGCTGTTGATAAATTTTCTTTTATACATATTCTCAGTCCCTTGCCTTTACATCCTCAGGTTTTAAGAAAATATTTTGATAGTAACTGGCTAATATTTGAGTTATATTCTTTTTAATTAAATCTGGTTTTGGTGGTTATGATTGTTCTAGAGAAGATTTCAGCGGTCAACTCTTCTGTATGTGCTCCTTAATTTATCTGGTATTCTGACAGCCTTCCATAATGTGAAGCTTATATCAAAAGGTTCAATTCATCAGTACTTGGGGTTAAAGCCATTATCTGCTTTATGTTGTCAAATGTTGTTGATTTGCCCTGTACATTGCTGTGGAAAGGTTTTTGAAATTTAGTGCTTGAAATTTGGGCCATTGGTTCCTATGCTCCTTATATAACTGGAATCTTTTTAATTCGGTGGAAACAAATGTTATAAGTTGTATTAGCTTCAACTAATCTAGGCAAGCCTCGTGTGTGTGCAATTGTCTTCATTTTTTAAAGTTGCAATTCAAGATTTTGATTGAAACAATTTGACTGCATAGAAGGGTTTTAATATTGTACTTGAACTTTGTCCATAGATAATTAATAATAGCTAAAACCTCTCAGTATATGTCTTGAGATCGTTTTTGTAATTGCATTTATTTGAAGGTTTTTGATTAATTATTGATGGCTGTCCGCTATACCAAGTTCCTTTGCTATGGGAAATAAATATGTAGGAGCTGCTTCCACTAAATCAGTGCACTGACATATCTTCACGTTTTCTAGTTGACTGCTCCTGTTAGGTTCGAAGATTTACTTCATTTGACATAATTTCAATTAATAGTGGAGTTACTAAGAACTCCAATTTACTGGTCTAAGTATATTGATCTTCTAGGATGTCTTTACTCTTAATTTGATGCTTCTGTTAATTTCAGTGTGTCAATTAAATCTTTTGGCTAGATTTTGTATTTTGTAAAAACTTTGAACTCATTGCCGGTCAGTGGCAGTGGGTCTTGCTTTTGTAAGCTTGTATTGTACTTGTGGTTTTTTTTTTCCCCATTCACTTCAAATAGAGAGAGGATGGGCTTCTGCAGGAGTTACTCAATAACCCCATCAACCAGTACGGTATGTAGGCATTTATTTTAATAATACCCATTCCCTATATAATATGAACTCGGTTTGCTGCTGTGCAGATCTACTTGTTTATTTTTGTGTTCCCTTAATCTGGATTTGTGATGTTTTTTACTAGTTGTTTACGTACATATGCATCCTCTGTCTGGTATATTGCATGTATATTCCATAACTGTGGATAAGTCCAATCTGGTCATATATGTGGAAACAATTTTGTGCAGAATCGTCTTAGAAATCCAGCAATGGCTGGAGGATATTCCCAACAAGGTTATCAAGCACGTCCTCCCACAAGCTGGGGCACACCTGGGGCTCCTTCAATGCAACAACCTGGTTATGGTTATGTGCAGCCAGGAGCATATCCTGGGCAAACACCTCAGTATAACATGTCTCAGCCTCCTTATGGTGGTTATCCTTCCCAACCAACACCTGGTGGATATCCTGGCAATTGGGACCAGACAACAACACAGCAAACTAGCCAGGGAAGTGGTTATGATTACTACAGTCAACAACCATCTTCACAGCAACCACAAGCCCCTGGTGGTTCAGCAGCACCAGCAGATAATGCTGGTTACAGTTACAGTCAGCCACCAGCTTCTGGCTATAATCAGCAGGGCAAGGTTATCCTCAAGATAGCTATGGTGGATACCATGCACCTCAGTCAGGCTATGGGCAGGCAGCACCATATGATCAGCAACAAGGCTATAATTCTGCAGCCGGTTATGGTAATGTGAGCAACACAAGTCAGGAGGGTCATACTCCTTCTTATGGAGCTCAAGGAGATTCAACACAGGCTCCTCCACCGGTCCAGTCGTCTGCTGCAATGGGCCAGCAGGGTTATGGTACCGGCCAACAGCCTAGTCCAAACACTGCCAGTTATCCACCACAAGGAGCTGCTCAGCCCAGTTACGGCGTGCCTCCAACTTCGCAGAGTGGCTATGGGAGTCAGGTCCCAGCTCAGTCTGGGTATACTGGTTATGGGGTGCCTCAAGCACAGAAACCTCTTGCCAATCCACCTGCTTATGGTCAGACTCAGCAGTCACCGGGCTCTGCTGGGGGCTATGGACAGCCTGGATATTCCCATTCACAGCCACCACCTTCTAGTTATGCACAACCAGATTCAGGATCTCAACGTGCACCACCATCCAATTATGGTGCTACAACTCAGCCAGGTTATGGAAGTGCAGCATATGGTGCGCCTCCAGGGGGTAGTCAGGCAGTTTATGGTCAGGGGCCGCCGGCTTACTATGGTGGTGGGTATTCACAGCCTGTATACTCTGCTGATGGGAATGCAGCACCTGCTGCTCAGCCTGTTCAACAGGGTGGAGTAACCAAGTCACCACAAAGTTAATCACATGTAGTGAGCTGGAAACATTCACTTTTTGTTGCTCTCTGTTTGAGTATGGTTAATTGTATTCGAATGATTAGGTCTGGTTAGGTTTAGTAATGTTTTAAGACTTTATTTTAGTTAAAGTGTTTTCCCCTTAAAAACTAGCATGGATGGTCATATTTCTTCTTTGTTCAACCTTATACCTTTATACTCCTTTTTCTGGAGTGTATTCCCTGTATCTGGTTCTTAAAATGTTCTTTTGCAGTAAACTGTTTGGCTTTTGCTAACGTTGGAGTATGTTGAAAGTTGTCATAGATGTAAAGATATTGTTGGTTGAATGATGGCTACTTAAGTTGAATCTAAGTCAATGTTTTGAAATTATTATCTCTATGTTTAGTACTAGAAACTATCATCTAATGTAGCGTTCTGTCTTAACGTTCTGTATTTTTGGTTTCGTGGTTTTTGTTTTTATTTGTGTTTTTTTTTTTTAATATTTCTTTGTGATTCTTAGGTCTTGTGTCGGTTCCTGATCGGTTGGACTAAGATTTTGTGATATTGTAGTAGTAATTGCTACTCTTCATTTAAACCAAAACAGTTTCTTTTTTAATTAAGTTGAGGAAGATAAGTAATATGGTCCGTGCCTTCACGGATGGTGGTGTTTTGGAAGAGGGTTCACATTTTTCATCAAAAGATTTTTTTTAAAAAAAAAATTTAAAAGAAGTGTAAAGTTTTATTATAGCATAATCTAGATTTCTACACTTACAAAGATTGTAGGCACGAGTAGATCTAAAGCTTTTTTTATTACCCCAAGTTAATTTATAAAATTATTCTTAATATTTAT
>JASUUG010001073.1:0-40741 GCA_030449905.1 Luvunga scandens | reverse complement strand
TTTTGATGAAGTATTTCTCCTCTTAGAATGTAAAATTGAGAAATGAGATCACATCTTTTGATCGATTTGAAGATGAGAGCTTGTATGATGCATGGGAAAGGTTCAAAGAGTTATTAAGACGATGTCAACATCATAGTATTCTTGTCAGTATATAGTAAAATGTTTTACAACGGTCTTAACCCAAGTACAAAACCTGGTGGTAGACGCTTCAACAAATAGAGTTTTGTTATTCAAATTCTACAATGAAGCTTATAAGATTTTAAAAAGAATAAACAACAACAATTACTAGTGGCCATCAACTAGGTAAGTTACAATAAAATGTGTAGTTGGAGTGCATAATGTGGATGCCTTAACAGCATTATCAGCACAAGTAACTTCATTAACAAATATGGTGAAGGCTCTAACCACTGCTCTAGCAATAGTTAACGAAGTTATAAAAATATCATGTGTCTATTGTGAAGAGGGGCATTTATTTGATAATTATCCCGGGAATCTAGCCTTAGTAAATTATATGGGCAACTTCAACAAACAAGGCCATAACAAACCATATTCAAATACTTACAACCCAGGATGGAGGCAGCACCCAAATTTCTTATGAGGCAATCAGAATCAACATGCTGCAACAACCAGTAGATAAAACAAACCTGCATAACCACCTGGATTTCACTAGCAAAATCAAGGTTAAAGAAACCCCAATCATAATTAGATCAATTCTCTTGAAACCCTAATTAAGGAGTATATTGTGAAGAATGAAGCAATTGTCCAAAACAAAGCTATGTCATTAAGAAACATGGAGAATTAAGTTGGACAACTTACTACAAAGACTCAAAGAATGACCCTGGAAAGTCTACCCATAACACGAGGATCCAAGAAGGAAAGGAAAAGAATAATGTAAAATGATTAATCTAAGATCCAGAAAGGATGTGTACATTTAATAGGCATGCCAAAAAAGAGAAGTGAGCCTGTTAAAGTTCAAGAAGAAGTTCAAAATAAAGAAGAGTCTATTCCTTCCACTAATCAACACACTGGTGAGCATGACAGAGCCACAACACCTGTAGAAATAGACGATCCACCACTTATTATGGGGATACTACAGACTCCATCGCAATGAGAACAAGGCATAGCAAGTGAAAAATAATTTGTATAACCTGCTACAGCACAACAGTTTAGACATCCACCACCATTTTCATAGAGATTTTAAAAGCGAAAGCAAAATAAACAATTTATCAAGTTCTTAAAGGTATTGAAGTAACTTTAAATCAACATTCCATTTGTAGAAGCTCTGGAACAAATGTCAAATTATGTAAAATTCTTTAAAGACATTTTGGCAAGAAAAAAAATGTTAGGAGAATTTGAAATTGTTGCTCTAACATAGGAGTATAGCTACATGCCTCAGAGCAAAATACCTCAAAAATTGAAAGATCTATAAAGCTTCACGATTCCTTATTCCATAGGAACTAAATATAGTGGAAAGCGCAACAGTGACCTAGGGGCTAGCATTAATCCTATGCCGTTATCAGTATTTAAATAGTTAGAAGTTGATGAGTGTAAACCAACAACAGTAACTCTACAACTTGCAGACATATCTTATGCTTATCTAGAAGGGAAGATTAAAGATGTATTGGTAAAGGTGGATAAATTCATTTTTCCAGTGGATTTTATTGTGTTTGACTTTGAGGCAGATAAAGAAGTACCAATCATCTTAGAAAGACATTTCTTAGCCACAGGGAAAATTCTCATTGATGTGCAAAAATGAGAATTGACAATGAGGGTTAATGACCAACAAATTACATTCAATGTTTTAAATGTAATAAAGAGTCTCGATGAGATTGAGGATCGTAATTTTATTAGTATTGTGGATCCTGCTGTAGCTGAGTAGGCAGACAATTACTGCAGTAACATGCAATTAGATGTAATGGCGTTTGATGATGAAGAGGTTGACACAGTTGACATAGTATGGCTAGGAGAGAAGCAATCATTCAGAACATATGGGCATTTTGAATCTTTAGATTTATTAAATAAGGAAGTAAAATCCCTTATACCTTCTATGGAGTCTCCACTAGTTTTAAAATTATAACTCTTGCTTTAACATTTAAAATATGCATATCTTGGTGACAATGACATATTGCCAGTAATTATTTCGTCTTCTCTAAATGCAAATAAGGAGAAAAGCTTAGTGAATTTGTTGGAAAAACATAAGAAGGCAATTGGCTGGACCACGGCAAACATTAAAGAAATCAACTCATCCATTTACATGCATAAGATTCTGTTAGAAGAAAATTACAGCAACTCAGTAGAGCGACAGAGAACGTTAAATCCGATCATGAAGGAGGTTATGAAAAATGAGATTATTAAATGGTTGAATGCTAAAATCATATACTTTATATCAAATAACTCATAGGTAAACTCAGTACAATGTGTACAAAAGAAGGGAGGAGTGATGTTGTAATAAATGAGAAGAATGAACTCATACCCAAAAAAACAGTCATGGTTTGAAGAGTTTATATGGATTTCAGGAAGCTAAACAAAACTACAAAAAAGATCATTTTCCACTACTTTTCATAGATCAGATGCTAGATAGACTTGTAGAAAACGAGTATTATTACTTTCTATATGGGTATTCAGGTTACAATCAAATTGATATAGCACCAGATGACCAAATTCACATGTCCTTATGGCACATTTATACTTAGAAGGATGTCATTTGGCTTGTACAATGCTCTAACAACATTTCAAATGTGTATGACGGTAATTTTCTCAGACATGGCAGAGCAAACACTTGAAATATTCATACATGACTTTTTAGTTTTTAGAGAATCATATGATGATTGTTTATACAATTTGGAAAATGTGCTCAAAAGATGTGAGGAGAAAAATCTGGTTCCCCATTAGGAAAAATGTCACTTCATGATGCAAAAAGAGATAGTTCTAGGTCATAGAGTCTCAAAGAAGGGTATTGAAGTGGATAAAGCAAAAATATAGGTCATTGATAAACTTCCACCACCTACATCAGTTAAAGGCGTATGAAGCTTTTTGGGCCATGCAGGATTTTATATGAGATTCATTAAAGATTTCTCAAAGATAGCCAAGCCCTTATGCATGTTACTTGAACATGACAAACCATTCAAGTTTGATGGCAATTGTTTAAAGACCTTTAAGGAATTAAAAAGAGCTCTTATTACAACATCTGTTGTTATAGCACCAGATTAGAGCACCCATTTTAAGTTAATGTGTGATGCTAGTGACGACTCTGTTGGAGCAGTGCTAGGGCAAAGGAAGAACAAGATCTTTCACTTAATTTATTATGTCAACAAGACACTAGCAAATGTTCAGCTCAACTACACAACCCCGGAGAAAATGTTGTTGGCCGTTATGTTTGCATTCGATAAATTCAGGGCATATTTAATTTGCACCAAGGTAACTATTTATACAAATTACTTGGGAATAAAATACTTGATCTCTAAGAAATATGCCAAACCAAGATTGATTAGATGAATTCTTCCACTTCAAGAGTTTGACTTGGAGATTAAAGATAAAAAAAATAAGACTGAAAATCATGTGGCAGATCATCTATCAAGATTGGAGGCAGATGCAAGCACTTAGACCAAGCAAACCATCATAGAAACCTTTCCTGATGAGTAGCCGTTGATGCTTCAGCATCCACAAATGCTGCAACAGTCAGGGTTCTCATGGTATATAAACTTTGCTAATTATTTAGTGAGCGTACTGTTGTCATCTAACCTACGAGCAGAAGAAGAATTTTTCCATGATGTCAAACACTATCAATGGGATGACCCTTACTTGAACAAGGTGTGTTCAGATCAAATCATTTAAAGATGTGTGCCTGATGAAGAAATTCTAATTATATTACAAGCATGTCATGCTGCAACATACGAAGGACAATTTGAAAGCCACAGAATAGTAGTCAAAGTGTTACAAGCAGGTTATTATTGGCCTTTAAATTTTAAAGATGCTTATAAGTTTATTAAATATTGTGACAGGTGTCAAAGAACAGGAAACATCTCTCAGAAACATGAGATGTCACTCACCAACATTATAGAAGTGAAGTTTTTTTATGTATAAGGGATAGACTTCATAAGACTATTCCCACATTTTAGCAACTTATACATTTTGGCGACTATAGATTATGTGTCCCAATGGGTGGAAACTACAGCCTTACCAATAAATGATGCCAAAGTCGTAGTGAAATTCTTTCAAAAGAATATTTTCTCAAGGTTTGGAATAGCTAGAGCAATCATTAGTGATAAAGGCACTCACTTTTGCAACATAATATTTGCTGCATCATTGGCTAAATATGGAATCAAGCATAAGATTGTCACAGCATATCACCTTCAGTCAAATGGTTAGGTAAAAGTGTCCAATCAAGAAATTAAAAAGATCTTAAAAAAAGTAGTGAACCCTATTAGAAATAATTGGTCCTTAAGATTACATGATTCTTTATGTGCCTACCGTACAGTCTACAATACACCACTTGGCATGTCTCCATATAGAATTATCTATGGCAAAGCTTTCCATTTGCCATTAGAGTTGGAGTATAAAGTATATTAGGCATTAAAACAATTTAACATGGGCATATATACTGCAACAGAGCACCAAAAGCTTCAACTATGTGAACTAGAAAAGTTACGGTTGTTTTCCTATAAAAATGCAAAGATTTACAAGAAGAAAATAAAACAATAGTATGACAAATACATTCAGCAAAAGAATTTAGTTCCAAGCCAACAAGTTTTACTTTACAATTTAAGATTTAAGCTTTTTTCAGGGAAGCTAAAATCAAGATGGCCATGTCCTTTTAGACTTATCAAAGTATATCTTTATGGTGTCGTGGGTCTTAAGGATGAGAAAATTGGTCAAGAGTTTATAGTAAACAGGCAACGACTTAAACATTATATTGATGATGCCATGCAACTCAAGAGAGGATTTATTCTTCAAAGATCCAGTTTAAACAAGTAAGGGAAGGTCAAACTAAAAGAACATAAATCAAGTGCTAATTGGGAGGCAACCCAATGAGAGACGTGTTTTAAATTTTCATGGTTGCTTTTGTTTTTAGTATCTAGTGCTTAATTTTATTTCATTACTTTTGTCATTTTATTTTATCAATGTCATTTTGATGTCTTTATTTCCTTGATTTTTGTTTTTGCAGCAATTCAAAAAAAAGGCGTCTGAAAGAGATAAGGAATTGTTACAGCATAGGCTCAAACACGGTGTAGAGCAAGTGAATATTAACATCGGAGGGAGTTATGTTGTATAGCTACGGCATTGAAGCTAACAGAGTAGCTTAAAAAGTTTTTACCATTGCAATTAGCCTTCCCTCAATTTTACAACCAAAAAATATTTTAAAATTTTACTAACGTGCTGATGTCAATAAGAGATAAATCGTGATAAGGAAAATTTCAAATCCCTATAAAACCGTGACATATTCCCTTTCCTCTTTTAATTAAGATTTCATTTTAAATTTTTAGTTACTGCTAAATTTATCTTGTAATTTACTTTCCTCTTTTTACTCTCCGTGCACTATAAATTAGGATTTTGTTTCCTCTAATTTTATTCCCATTACAACTCTTCCCTTTTACTTAGAACTCTCAACATCATCACTTTAACTTTGAAACTCTGTTCAACTCTTTTTCAGTGATAATAATTTTCGTGCACTACTGTAACAATGGTAAAGATCAAGTCTCATGCCATAAGATTGAAAGATCCATCCCGTTTCCACAACTACAAAGCTGAGGATAAATTTGAAGAGTTTATTGAATCATGTAAGCTCTTAGAAGAAAAAGGATTCATATTCCCAAAACAACTAACTGGCTCAATAAGAACCACACACACTGTTGCAGCACAAAGGGGATGGTTATAATTTTGTTCTCACCCACAAGACCTTATTGTTCCAGTTGTGAAGGAATTTTATGCCAATATACTACAACTAGAACAATGAAACATCTTTGTCAAAAACGTACTGGTACCTCTGGACTCTCGTGTTATCAATACATTTTATAATTTACCCACTTCTATCGAATGTGAATATATTGCGCTTGTTGAGAGCATGACTAGTAAGAAGTAGGGAAAGGTCATTGGGACAGTAACTATACAGGGCAGTGAGTGGGCTAATGAGGAAGGGAGAGTGATTAACATAATTGACCTAAAACTTATAGCAAATATATGGTAAAGTTTTTAAAATCCTGCTTAATGCCTACAACATATACCACCATAGTGTATTAGGACAGATTAGTCTTTCTTTATGCTATTCTAAAAGGGTTAACCATAGACATAGGGAAAATAATAGAAAAGAAAATTCGGGAATGTGCCTTTCGTAAGCAAAAATCAACAAACCTATTATTTTCTTTTTTAAATCACTGGTTATGTGGAGCTTCAAAAGTAAGGTTCAAACAAAGTGATGAGAGAATTAAGAATGAGAAGGCCATGACAGTGAGGACAGTGGAATGAGTTACTAGAGAAGCAACTGCTACAGCAACCGCTAAGTAACATGTTACTTCTAAGATAGAACAGGTTGTAGACCTTGGCACCATGTTGCACGAACTCAGCATGATAATAAAGGAATACGTTCAAGTACAAACAGAGGAGAACCAAATATTTTGGGCCTATTTACAAGCATTAATTTATGTTGTATTTGCAAAGTAAAAATGCCAATATCCTAGAGTCATTGTTACAGCAGCTCAACTTCAATATTACCGAGAATGCTGCTCCAGCTGAAGAAAGAGTAGAAGCAGAAGCTGAGGCTGAGATTGAAGAGGAATCTGAAAAAGAACATCAAGGCAAGAGTAAAACAGAGGAAAAATAGGAACGAGGCTCAGAAAGAAACAAACAAAAAGTAGATGAACAAGCACAAAAGAAGGAATATGAAGATGACGATGAGGAAGACGAGAAAAAAAAAAAACCCCCATAGGCATCGTTAATCAGCAAAGGCAAATAAATGGAGATAGTGGAAAAGGAACTAGAAACTGAATGGGACGAAGATGTAAATGAGGTTATTGAGGAAGCCATCAGCAGAGCGGCTCCAACAGAGGAAGCCCGCTGAAGTTTACGCGAGATTATAACAAGTATCATTGCTAAAGAACTAGCAGCAAAATCTGTACCACTTGTTCCTCAATCCACTCTAGCCAAAACATCAGCTTCCAGGGATCCAATAAATGAAAAGGGGCACAACCGTCTAGAGGTGCTACAGCACCAGAAGAGCTAGGCTAAAAGAAACAACAACATCAACCTAGATCAAGTGAACCTACTGAAATCCCTCCCATCAGCCCAACATCCAGCAAAAAAAGAGAAGCAATCAGTTGCTGCTCCAATGAGTTCACCCAATGACCACTTGAAGAACAACTCTAAAAAGAAATGATCTCTTCCAACAACTGTTATAACAATTCTGCAACAATAAGTGAATTCTCTTACCAGACTTAATTTTTTCAGCCTATATAAAAAACTTACTCTGTTATTTTTTTTTCTATTTTTCTATTTTGTTGTTTTGTTGGTTTATGACTTTTTATTTCTCTGCTTGCATGTTTGGTTTATTTGCATTTAAATATTTTTGTGCATGTGAGAACACAACATCTTTCAAGTTTGAAGGGAGGGGAGGTTTGTGTTAGTCTATGATGTGTTCTTGTTTATGCGTGTTTTGTTTATGTGTGTGAAGCTTTGTTATCTAAATTTGTGTATGAATTGAAGTATCTAATGAGGATAAATTGAGTGTCAAGTTTGGTGATTGCCAAGTAGAGATAGTTTAAATATGAAGGCTGAATTATTATCTAGACACTTAAGCTTTGATTAAGTTCTATAAGATTGTTGTAGCAGAGTTTGTATTGGTTAAAAGGGTAGAAAATATCTCAAGTTTAGGAAAAAAAAATTTATGAAAAAATTTAGTGAAACTGTGCTTGTTGTGAAATAAATTCTGCTCCAATGGCTTAAGTTGTTGAGTAATTAGGGCTGAGTATGCACCTCATATGCAGACTTAAGTCTAAAGGCAACAAAGGCTATGAGCATTGTTTTACCATCAAGTGATGAAAAAAATTATTATTTTGGTCCTCTATCTAGGATATTGACCAACCAAGTCTGTTCATAAGCCTCATGTTCAACCTTAAGTCAAAGGTGTCTATAGATAAGATTATGTTGGGAGCAGCAACTCTGATTTATACATTGGTTGAGTAATTGGGTGTCATCACCACAAGTGATAGACATTCACATTAAAAATCAATTATACATTGAAGAGAATCATAATAGACTAAAAAAAATAAATTGTTGCTGCAGCACAGTTGAAGTTGGTTTATAATTTTTGCCCTTGTGCATTAATGTTCTACCCTTGAGTATAATGTAATATCTGTGCAATACTACAATATCTCTTAAATTGATCAAAGTGGCATACACTCACTTTGAATAGAATGAGGCCTAAGTCTAGATTTGAACTACTGTGGCAATCTTGCAAGATTAAGAGTATGATCTAAAAGTTGGAAAATCCTTACAAATTTAATGACAAAGTTAAGTTATGTGTGCATGATTAAGTGATTAAGTGTTAGTGTTGTTGTTATTACTTGAGGACAAGTAATAGTTAAAGTTTGGAGATGTGATAACTCTGTGAAATGAGAGTTATCTAAAACACTTTTGGATTTAAATCGAGATTACTTAGACAGTAAATGACATGTTTTAATTATATTTTAGTTATATTTTGCATACTTATTATTTTGAGTTTATTAATAAATTAGATTGTTTTAGAATAAACTATGTACTTAGATTATGTGCTTAATTGTAGACAATTGAAAGTGCAATTTTCAAGAAAAAAATATTGTGCAATGGGTTTGAAAAAAATGAAGAAAGAAATTAGCTACAAAAAAAGTGAAAGCAAGTCTAAAACATTGCAGATGTTGTAGCCAGTGCTGTAGCAACTGTTGCTGTAGCAATCCTGGAACAATAAAAGAGAAAATTTCGCATTAATCTCAGAAAAAAAAAAAGATGTGCCCTAGACGTCCAGTTACTCTAGTTTTCAACTATAAAAGAAGTATGCACACAAAGGAAAAGAGAGAAAGTCGTCAACCGTAAGAAATAATCAAGAGAGAAAAAGAAAACATAAAAGAACAGCAAAATTCCAAGGCCGAATAAGAAAGATTGCAGGAGTAAGGAAGAATAAATCAAGAATCTAAAAGGGTCACTCGCTTCTATCTTGAATTTACGTATTTTCTTTGATTTGTGAGGACATATATGATGGCTAAAACTATTTTTGTTTCTGTTATGTCACAAATCATGAACTAATTTTATTTTTGGTTTAATGATAAACAAGCTTAATGGTTAATTGACTAAATTTTATTTGTTGCTGCATGATTGCTATAGTATTTTGTTTTGATAAAACTTATTCTAATTCACTATTTCAGCTGACCATTTATATAGTGATACTAGCTAAGAGAGAGCCTCAAAAAAGCTTGTTTTAATGAAACATATCAAAACAATACTTGGTTTTAGATTAGGTTTCCCAAGTTAGGTTAATTCAATTTGAATAGGATTATACTTAATCTAAAACTAATGATGAACTAGACATATGAATTCACCTTGTATGGTATTAAAAACCTTGATCGCATAATGCTATATCTTGTGATGGCATAACAACTTGTCATTGTTAGGTTGTATATAGATTTAAAAAGTCCAACAGGCGAGAATTGAAGATGTATTAAAGTTCAACCTAGTGTTGTAGTAATTATTGTAGCAACAGTACTGTAACAGAAAACAGTCAATGTCATTAAGTGAATTTATTCACTTAATCATATTATTTCTAGTGGTTATATTCTTGTGTGAGACATGTTAATTTATTTTTATTGCATTTCATTTGCTATTATTTAGATTACTTAGTTTAATTAGTTGATAAGAGAGTTAAATTTAATTGAATTTACACCATATTAATTACTGTAGCAACTCTGATAGCATCATTCATGTGGAGACGATACTCAAATATTTATCATTATATTATTGTTGTGTACACTTCCGCACTGACACCTATTTTATAAGAGATTGAACCCATACCACAAAAACATGGTACTGATTGGAGAAGTTCGGTGTGCCTCTCATCGATTTAATTTATAATTTGATTTACATAAGCATGAGAAATTGATTATAGAGCACAAATTAAAGAATGTACATATATTAAATATATGAAATCATATCACAAACTAGTGGCCACATGTTTATTGCTTTATAGACAACTCTTGATCATGTGCTTGCCATTAAGGTTTTGCATAAGTTCAAGCTTAAATGCTACGATCTCAAGTATTTTCACAATCAGTTATGCCATAGTTTAAGTATAACTGTGATAAATTAAACCATTTGGAATGAGGATTTAATTACTTATTAGATGTAAAGATGTGGAGTTTGTAATTTTGAAAGCACGTTTCCCATACATTTTATGCTTTTTACGAATTGGTCACAATATTGCAAGTATAATTCTGAAAAGCAACCAATGCGAAGTTAAGATTGGGATTTTGTTTGCTCAAATAAGAACCAAATATTGCAAGTATAATCTTAGAGGTGCAAAGCATTCCCATTTAAATTAGAAAGCCGAACAGATAACTAGTATAGAAAACTACCTTGAAGAAGTATAAGAACCTTTGATAAGTTTTGTAAGGATTTTGCTGAATGATTTAAGGGTTCCATGACCCCAAAATGTGATATAATGGAGCTTATGAGTCTTAAGCAAGGTGAAGAAGAAACCTTTAAATATTTTCCAAAAAGATATCATAGAGTCATCTTGGAGCTTGGTGTTTCCAATCATCTATAAGCTTTGAGGAAATACAAAGAAGAATTGAAGATAGGCATATCGTAGTACAGCTTAAGGGCATTAACAATTAACTCTTACTCTCTAGCCTATGACCAAGTAAAAGTAGACATACAAGTTGGAAAAGAAAAAGCAACTAGAGTCAAATGCAAACAATTGAAAGAGCTAAGAAGATGAGAAATAAGAACTCAAAAGGGAAATGTGCTAGCTATGAGTTATAATAAAGCAATGGCATGCAAGAACAACCCATCAGAGCTACAGCATACTCATGACCTAATGCTTGAGCAGATTTTTCATTTCACCCAATAGAAGCCAGTTACGATCCAATCATCAATAAAATGCTTTATCAAACCTTAAACTAATCATTCTTGCTCACCATAGCGTGGCAAGCAAAAAGATAAAAGCCCAAAAAACCATAGACAAGTAAAGCTTTCAAGTATTAAAATCTGCTCAACATAAACAAAAAAGCCTATTCTATTTCAGCTTGATCAAATGTCGGCAAGTAGAAAAATAAAAGCATGAATTATCTCTAAGACAAGTTAAAATCTCAAGTCTCAAAACCTGCTCAAGGTGAGATAATCAATAAAGCCTATTCTATTTTAGAGTGTTCAAGCGTCGGCAAGTAGAAAAATAAAAGCAAGAATTATCTCTAAGACAAGTTAAAATCTCAAATCTCAAAGCCTGCTCAAGGTGAGACAAAGGACTTAAACTTTCTAATCTTGCTCGATCATTTATGGGCAAAGTATGAATTATCTCTAAGATAAATTAAAGTTTCAAGTCTCAAAAACTACCTGAGGTGAAACAAAGAACCAAAACTTACTAATCCTGCTGGACATGTGTGGGCGAGTAGAAAGATAAAAGCACGAATTATCTCTAAGACAAGTCAAACTTTCAAATCTCAAAATCAGCTCAAGGTGAGACAAAGGACCCAAATGTACTAATCCTGCTTGACCATGTGCACGCGAGTAAAAAGTGAAAAGCATGAATTATCTCTAAGAAAAGTTAAAGTTTTAAGTCTTAAAACCTACTCGAAGTAAGATATGGGATCCAAACTTACTAATCATGCTTGACCATGTGTAGGTCAGCAAAAAGATAAAGGCACGATTTATTTCAAATGCAAGTTAAGTTTTAAGTCTCTAAACCTACTCAAGATAAAACAAGAAGCCTAAACTTACTAATTCTAGTTGACCATGAGTAGGCAAGCAGAATGACAAGGGCGCAAATTATTTTTAGGCTAAGTTAAGTTTCAACTCTCTAAATTTACTCGAAGACAGACTAAAAACAAAACTTGCTAACAAACTTCATCAAGATTAAGCGAGAACTCTGAAAACCTTTACAACTGGTCAAGATTAGGCGAGAACTCTATTAACCTATAAAACTCATCTGCATTAGGTGATAATTCGTAGACCTCGTCAAGACTAGGCAAGAACTCTAAAACTCCATAAACCTCATCAGAATTAGGTGAAAACTCTAAAAATCCAAAAACCTTGTCAAAACTAGGCAAGAACTTTGAAAATCCATAGACCTTATTAAGACTAGGCAAAAACTCCTAAAACCTATAAAACTCATCAAAACTAGGAGAGAATCTGTAAGCCACGTCAGAACTCAATGAGAACTCTGAAAATCTCCAAATCTTGTCAGAACTAGATAAGAACTTTGAAAATCCATAGACCTCATTAGAAATAGATGAGAACTTTGAAAATCTGTAAAACTCATCAGGACTAGGTGAGAACCCGTAGACCTCATCATGTAAAGGCAAGAACTTATAAAACTTACTGTAAGTGGATGAAAACTTACAAAACTTACTGTGAGTAGGTGAGAACTCATTAAACTTGTTATGTCTAGGTGAGAATTTATAAAACTCACCATGTGTAAGCAAGAACTTATAAAACTCACTATGAGTAGGCGATAACTCATTAAACTCGCCACGCATATGTGAGAACTTATAAAACTCACCATGAATAGGTGAGAACTCATTAAACTCATCATATGTAGGTAAGAATTTGTAGAATGCGAGAACTCATTAAAGTCACGATAAGAATGTTAGAGCTTATAAAACTCGTTCTGTGTAGGTGAGAACTTATAAAACTCGCCATAAGAAGGTGAGAACTCATTAAACCTACTATGTGTAGGCAAGAACTTATAAAAATTACTATGTGTAGGCAAGAACTTATAAAAATTACTATAAGTAGGCAAGAACTTATAAAAATTACTATGTATAGGCAAGAACTTATAAAAATTACTATGAGTAGGCAAGAACTTATAAAAATTACTATGAGTGGGCAAGAACTCATTAGACTCTCCATAAGAATTTGAGAACTTATAGAGCTCACCATGTATAGACAAGAACTGAAAAAACTTGCCATGAAAAAGCAAGAACTCATTAAACTTTGCCATGAAAAAATGAAAACCCATTAAACTCTGCAGTGGATACGCAAGAACTTATTAAATTCTACTACAGGTAAGCAAACAAATCATAACCTTGCCACGAATAGGCAAGCAAAAAAATGAGAAATGCGAAAGCATCACTAAGGCAAGTAAAGGTCTCAAATCCAGAAACTTGATCAAGGAAAGTGAGCGACTTAAACCTACTAACTAAACTCAACAAGAAATAGGCAAGCAAAAGAAAGAATACCATCACCTTGATTACCACTAGCAACGGCAGGTTTAATTTGAGTTTGATCTCTTTTGCCCTTTTGCTCTTTCATATAGGCAATAATAGCTTTAGTAAGGTCATCCATTTTCAACTCAGGATGACTTTTCCTAAGAAATGTTAGTGCAATTATAACAATACTCTAGGCCAGCATTGCAACTATCATCAACCTCCTTCTCCAGTGCCTCATTATGGTCTTTTAAACTAGCAGTTGTTTTTTAAGATTGAGAATAAAAGGATTTCATGCTTTGCTTAAATGAAGACTTCTGGTGGCCAAGCTGAGTCATTATGTCCTTTAATTCCTCCTTAGACTCAGCAATTTCGACCATAAGCTGAGCTTCAACAATCTCAATCCTTTTCTTCTAAATCTAAATTTCAGTCTTCATTTTATTGTCATATCTTGAAATCTACTCTTTACTGTTGGTCATGTAGCCCAGTTAAGAGGAGCCAAACCAGAAGGCATTCATCAATTCAACAAGAATGGACCTTCCTTGTCCTTAATATCATTTTTCTTGACCAGTTTAGTAGTAAAACTTGAACTCTAGCGAGGAGAAAACATCAGGATGACACACAAAGAGTTAAGAGTGGGAAGACCTAGTAAATAATATTGGTGAAGGGAGATTTTTATACATATAGTTTCTAATTTTGATCGTTACACTCTTAATACTAGAAATTAAAGGACTTGTGTTTGGGAGATAAAACAGGGTAACAAAAATCAAATTTTCTTGAAGTTTGATTCTGCTCACCCCGCACTTAAAATGGCCTGGAAGAAAAATAGCGAGCAAGAGTAGGCGAGGAGGTGGTTGAAACTAGGAAAAAAAGCTCGATAAAAACAACTACTTCACATCATCAAAAAATCTAAAGATTGAGTTTTATTCGCAAAGCCCACAACTTTATGATCCTAGGGAGTAAAGAAAGTAAACTTTTATTCAAAAAAACTGATAATCCTAAAATTTAAAAGAGATGAAGAAAGAGCCTTATCCAAAAACCACTTCATTGAGATCTAAGGAGAGAGATTTTGAATACACGGATCCCTATTGAATCTTAAGAATTTTGATGATTTATCTTTTATTTTCTTTATCCCTTTTTTTGTTTTTTTATCATCATCACTCCTTGTCATCATTCTTTTTTATTTAAAGGAGAGTTTCTTCTAATGTTTTTGCTTTTGGTTCACTTTGATTTAATTTTGTCTATGCAAATATTCATATACCCGGTTATCCCACGAAAATCTGTGATGTTGACTTAAGCATCGAAGGATTAATGCTAAAAAAACTTTTGACACCCATGACTGTTGTTTTAGTTGTAGGTACTTACCTGAATCACACCATGCTTGCAAAATCCTGCTCAAACTTGTCAGATTTCTTGTCACCAACTTTAGTTCAGGTTGCTAATTTAAGAGTCGAAACTATCTCTTCACACAAACAAATTCAAATGTTGGCGTTAAAATTTGGTAGGTAGCCCCACACACTGACACAATCATATTTTGGTGTCAACAATCACATTACTAAGTTTACTGCAGTCAATATTCATCTAAATGGGGCCAAAACCCTTTTTTGTATTAGATGAATGTATTTACAAACACTTACTCTGAGCCAGATGGATTATGTTTTTTTTGTGGACGAAAACTGAAGTCCATGGACAATCAAAACACCTAATGTGGTAAGGGCTAGGCACCAGTTCAAGACTACAATTATGGAAATCTTATATAATAAAGCAACACAAGATGAACATCTCGAGTCTAGGTGTCAATTGACAAAATCGGGAACATGTATGCTACTTCTGAGAGCAAACAGCAAGTCGATGTAATTAATTCCTACTTTCGGGCAACTACCCATAATAAACTCAACTATAGACTCCCTCTCCGTGTTAGAGTTGGGGAGCAGATTAAAATGAATTTCTCAAGTCCAATTCATCAAAACTAAGTGCCGCTATTACAGATCTATTGATATGATATACATTTCACACTTCTTTTATTGAGATGAAGCGTGCAAGAAGCCCAACTAGAACTGTAACACAAAGTGTGCATGTATATAATTCAGCCTTAGTGCAAAATGGTAAGGATTAAGAGTCGAATTTTTACGCCAGTGGATCAAATTCGCCAATATTTACCCAGTAGCGACTTGTCAAAATATATATAACAAGTCTATTTATCTAGTAGCGAACCTGTCAAAACATATGTAGCAACTACACACACACAAAGCAGCAAGAGCAATCAAAGTTCCCTATGAAAGAATTTTACAGTTAACACCCGTCATCACTTGTTAACAGAATCTTAAAGCATCGAAGTAGTGTAGTTTCTATTTGTTCACTTGTGAATAACCCACATAGTGTTGTTTCTATTTGGTCTCCTTGTACACGTATTGGAACGAAGGAGAAAGTTCAAAAGAAACTAATTCATTCCATGACCAATTTTAATATGCCCGAAAAATTGAAACAAAATCTTTAACATTGTACAAAAAGCAAAACTATAAACTCAAAAAGAAAACAACTTCAGAAACAGGGAAAGAAAAAAAACTTGGTCATGAGGACTAAGAGATGAATGTCCAAAGGCTGTATATGGTTTCGCATGTGTTGGCAATCCATACATCAAAGTCGTCATCTGCCGAGACGAATGCCAAAGCTTGGTCTGGAAGCAATAGCAGCGTGATGATCCCTCCTACCCTCACACAGTTATACAACTTAATATCCACCCTTCTTACTCGTACTCTTTAAATATTCCCAGAAAATAATCAAACATTGATGCAGAAGTAATTTACCCAAGTAAACCACGCGGTTACAAAACCGGAGGCCTCCTTCCCGGCGGCCCAGCCAATCGTCCTACTGAAATTCTCTGCATGCTAAGAATGCAACCATCGTGTGTCGTTGCTGAAACAGATGAAAATTGCCTAACATTACAGTTATCACTAATCATAAACCTCTAAACTCCATTAACAGAAACAGTATAGGAAGTAGGCATATAAATTTATGTTCTTCACATGCACAGCCTTGTGGCTTCACCATTGTCTTGCACACGCCATTAGTGACCGCTGCTGCAAATGTAGCCATGCCATTCTGACCTTTGGCTTAAAACAACTCTATTCCAGTTCCAGAAGCTGATCCACACAAAAGAATCGCCGGGCATATCAATGTTAAAACAACTTTCATCTTTGTATGTTTTCATGTTATAACAACTCAATCGTTGTGGGGAATTTAAATTAGTTAAACCAAATAAAAGATAAATAAATAATTGTAACTGTTAATACTCACTTTGAAACCTTAAGCATCTTTGTCAACGATTGCAATGATGAGGTAGAGAAGGAGTTGAGAAATTCTACGACATATCCGACGTTCCGTGTCATCCGATGATGTCGAACCACTGACCAAATAATTTTTGTTTACATGTATCGTAATTTTTAAACCTTAGTTTATTAAAAGTCAAACAATTCTCTCCCTTCCCCTCTCTTTGCTCTAATTTTAAAATTTCCTCTTCCCTCTTCCAAATTTCAAAAAAATTAATTTATTAAGAATTATAAAAATAATAAATTGAGTAAAGTGCCTACAAAGGACCTGATCTTATCCTCGTTCCCATTCACAACTCCATCCCTTGCAAAAACATACATCAAATTTTTCTAATTAAGCCAGTGGCATGATTTTCTAAGGGAATGGAGTTGTGAATGGGAAGTAAAAGGAGCATCAAAACAAGATTATCTTTAGATTTGCAAACTGAATTAAAGTTGGAGGTTATCATAATTCAAACATTTGCAAAATGAATTAAGGCCATCACTAAATGTTTCTTTTGCCCACCACCTATTTGTTTAATGTACTGTGAAAAAAGTTAAGACATTGATGCTGGGTTTTTTATTTTTATTTTTTTGGTAATTGTTTGATTCATTGTTTCGTGATAGACAAACATGTGTCACGATTATACAGATTACTTGTAAATTCTAAAACTATTGCACGTAAAATATGTATATTTTCTTTTGGTAAACATGCCCTTATGAATGGAACTATGGTTTGAATTTTCCATAGTATTGTGGGGAAGCCATTTGAAAGAGAATCATTTATAACCAACTTCGGTGAAAAAAATAACCAAATGTTCAATATTTTAAAAGACCATAAAATAGTTTTTAACTGTTGCTCAAAATTAATGCGCACGTATCAAAATATCGTCTTTTTTTTTCATTAAATAACAAAATGCCAACACTAGTGCTAAGAATAAACTATAAATTGAAAACTCACAACTTTTCAGTTGTATAGAATTTAAACAACAATAGTTTTTGAACAAATTTGAGAAGCTGGAAAAAAAATATAACAATAAACATTATTCTTAGGTGAACAAAGATTCTTGCACCAATAGCAACATTATAAATTTAACCACACTAATATCTAAATCCCCATGTTGCCTGATTCGGTACATGCCTTGGCAACCAACCCATGCAAAAAGAATATATATATATATATATATAGATATCAATGCAATGTTAAAAAAATAAAAATATTAACCAGTGAATATAAACAATGATATTGTGCTAACAGGAGACGCAGACCACATTCCATTGTGCTTGAAAAAAAGATGTCATATAACATTCAGTTTTCTTAGTGTTCAAATTGATACACACTGTAGTTGTTTGAATCTTACATTGTATGTTTGTACACTAGAGCACATGTAGACAGTTATCTAAATAATCAATTCAAAAAAGGCTAAAAATAAAAAAAGAAATAAGAATTACCTGATGAATGGCAAAATAAATAGAGGGCTGGAGAGGGAGTAATGAAGGAGGTTGCAGGGAAGTTGAGAAGCCTTTCAAATTGGATATTGTGACATTTCTAATTAAACTAGTGGCAATGTTTTGCAGGAGAATGAAGGTATGAATGGGAATCAGAAGAAGCATCAAAGTAAGATTACCAAAGGCGTGTTTTTGCAGGGCAATGAGGTTGTGAATGGGAAAGAGAAGGATGAAATCAGGCCCTCTGTATGCACTTTATTCGATTTATTATTTTTATAATTTCTAATAAATTGATGTTCCTTGGAATTTGGAAGAGAAAATAGGAATTTTTGAAACTAGAGCAAAAATTAAGAAAGAGAGGGAATTGTTTGACTTGTTAATAAACAAAGGTTTAAAAATTATTAATACATGTAAAAAAAATATTGGTTAAGAGTTCCACGTTATCGGATGACATGGAACATCAAATGTATTGTACAATTTTTTCAAGAAGTTCTGGGATCCCGATATTTTCATCCTGTTAACTATGACCATCGTTGATTTCATAAATGGCAGAATTGGATATTAAAACAAGAAATTCAAGCTATCTTTTCATAAGACGGCTAAGAGACCAGCGAGGCAAATATGTTAAGACGGCTAAGAAACCAATCACGCAAATTTGTAAAGCAAAAATATATGCGTTAAGCAAAATCTAAAAGCTTACTTCAGAAGATTTATATAATACGCTGACTTTCATCACGCTGTTTCACTTGCCTAAAAGTTTGGCAGATGGTTCAATTGCCAGCTTTATTCAAGAATTATATTCATCCTCATGAAAATCAAATAAAAAACACAAACTAAGACAGAACCGGGAACAAACTATAGTTTATCCAATTCACAGCACTTTTTTTTCCGTATTTTCTTTTTCTTTCATTAAAAGAGCATTATCTAATCACAATTGCTATCACAATTATAAATGCTAACAAGACTGCTGAATTTCTGCAGAATTATGTGGTATGGGAGCATCTTTCAGAATCCTTTCAGATGTTCTGGCCGAAGTTTCTGACCCTCTGAATCTAGATAGCGGTCTTCTAAGGAACTGAAAATGCATCGCTCTAGGTTTTATTTGCCCTAGCAACTGCCACCTTCTAGGCTTTATCTGCCCTAGCAACTTCATCTGCTCCCTTCTGAACTTCCTAGTTGCATACCATCTTCCACCTCTCCAGCCCAAGCCATACCTGCAATTCAACAAGAGAGGTAAAGGACCGATTCAAAGAGCAGAGTTTGAGATCTTTCTGTGGAAAATCCTCATTTTCCAGATGAAGTGTAACAGCTCATAACTCCCACCACTAAGACTATAAAAGAAGAAATCAAGGGCGTCTTGTCCAGAAACCCAAATAATGGTCTAACATATACTTATTCAGGACATGTTTTGATTTAAAAAATCAATACTGTAACCAGCTATTTACTAAGATGTGAACATGTTCTAATATTGTTAAAGATAGCTTAGAACCCCAAATTCGAAGCATAAATAATGCTATTTCCCACACCTATAGGTGCAATTATCAACCCAAGAGCATAAGTACATAACTGTTATTGATCCCCTGAATTTCACCTACATTTTACATTGCTTTTAATTATCAATTAACCAAATGACTCCTTCATCAAGCAATGCTAGTAAAAACCCAGGAACTCGATTTTGAACGTTTTAGAGATATGTGCTGAATACAAGATAATTAAAGCGGTTCAATCATGTGCTGAATACAAGATATTTAACAGTCAAGAACCCACCCAATAATTAAAGCGGTTCCAGCAGTGGCCATTGTAGTGGCAGCACTTGATCCTGGATCAACAAGCTTTTTAAATTCTGCATGTCCAACCTGATAATTTTCTTTCAACTGCCACAAAATAAGAAAGAGTACATTTAACTATAATATCTGATGACAAAAGACAGAAAGAGTTTGGTGCGAGGAGAGACAGAATTAACTATATCATTTATAAAACCATAAGCAAAGCAATTGCAGGTTCCAAGCAGTAAGAATAGATCAATATAATCCAACAAAACAGCACTAGGGAGTTTTGCATGTAAGTCTGCTTATACAGCATCAAGCACTTGCAAATTTTAAGTGCAAAACACAGTTGAAGCATTTCAATCACCCAAGATAAACACACTTAAACAGAGTAGCTCAAACAAAAGTAAAGTGAAGAAACCAAGTAATATTGAGCAGCCAAGACTCACAGTATTTTCAATTGATTCAAGCCTTTGATCAACCTTCGATTGATGGAGATGGCGTATAGAATATCCTGCACCACCAAATCAATGAAGCAATTGTTATAAAAATGACCAAAAAGAGGCTCCAAAATTCCAGTCAAGATTGTTTGGGAACAATAACGATCGCTAACATCAAAGTATTGTTGAGAGGTAAAGATCCCATATTTATTTTAAATTAAGTATAAAGCATAATTAACTCTCAAAGAGGCCAAAGGAAATATATATGTGTGAGTGTGTGTGTGAAGAGAATGGAAACATCAATTGGGAGGAAGCACACCAATCCATGCAGTGGCAACTGATGCTATTGAAGTTCCAATTGTAAATACCACTCTATGCCTCTCGAATGTATCCTAAACCATCAAACATATCAATACAGAAACAATCAGATAATAATGATTACAACAAAACAAGACCCTATACGCTCATAAACAATCTTTGAAGCAAAACCAATTAAAATTGATTGATACCCATTACATTAAACTCTATATTAAACACAATTAAAGGTACAAAAGTGTACCTTAGTTGAAAAGTAGGTATCTTGAACAGCACTCCACGAATTGAGGGCTTTTTTCTTAATTTCTGGTGCAGCGAATGAACTCAAAAGCCAAGTCCCTCTGCTTCTCAGTCGCTGCATGAGGTATCTAACTCAATACTCGGTTTGAGTTAACTCAAACCAGTTGTCGAGTTCAGAACAAAAGCTGAGAACCAACGAAGAAGTTTCCGGTGGGGAAAGAGATTCCAGACTCTTGAAGGACGGGGTAATAGCATTTAGGTCCCTAAGCTTGACCTTTTATCAAAATGAAGGTATTTGTTCTGATTCTACAAAATAAGGCCCTACAAACCTTAAAAAGTTAAAACGACCAAAATACCCTATAAAGGAGTACGATATGGTGTGTACCGTCAGAGCTCACGTGAGCGATTCCCAATCTATAAATATTAAATTTTGACTATAATAGGGTGGATAAAAATCCACCTAACACAGCACAATTTATGATGAGTTTGATTGGACAATTAAATTGATTTTTCATAACTCATAAACGTACTTTATTATTTTTAATATAATTTTGATTATTAATAATTTATTTATAGACTAATTGCTATATTTTAGATTTAAAATTATGCGGTTTGATGAATGAATAAACATCTTTTTTGTTTTATTTTTAGTTACTTCAATTAATTAATTTTTTATTATTTTAACTTTTAATAATATTAAAAAATATTAAAAATAAGGTTTTCCAAATAAACCCAATCCATGCAACCGAACTCAACCAATGCTTACGCAAATTGACTTCAACTTTTTCAACTTGCACCTTACATGAGTTGGGTTTAAGTGTCATTTCAACTTTGCCCATCCCCTATCTATCATAACACTAGAGGTCATTTTTAATCATTTCAAAATTTTTTATAGAGGTTTGGTTAAGGTTATTGATTAATTTGATACAAGTGGACATTGTATGACTTTGCCTCGTTATTTTAAAAAAATTAGAAACTTCCCATTTTTTTTTAGTGAGTTGTTAGGTCGGTCCAGAACCAAAATCCAGATAGACCAAATTATATTTTATCCGATTAATAAACATTATTAAGAGGTTAATAGCTTGGCCAATAAGGTAATCTTGTTTTTGATTTTGGACTGTCTATTTCTTTTTTGAAAAGAAAGAAATGATTTTGGCTCGATAGATTTTGCTGCTAGTCCGATTTATTATCCCATTTTCTCTTTCTTTTCAGTTTTTTCAAAATACTTGAATGAGCTGGAGTTCTTTTTGACTGTGGGACTCAGGTTGGAACTTGAGCTTTAGCCTAATCTATGAAGAACTTAAGCTTCTTAGACCCTTATTTTTTCCCTTTAATTTTATTTTTATTTCAAAAATCTTAGAATTTTATTTAATTAGTTGAAGGTTTGGTCATTGCTTGGTCATGGTTGGCACAAAATATTAATTTTTAAATTTATTACACAATGTTGCATTAAAAATTCTTCCAATATAATTATTGCGCTCGTACGATATCGTTCAAAGAACTAAATATGCATTAAAATGTGTGAAGTGGATCTTTTTTTTTTTTTTTCTCATTTTGATTATCAAAATAGCACATCTTTTAACCCTTTCCTCAGTATTTTGCACTCACAAGAAAAGAGGAATGAGAGATGGAGAAAAAAGGAAGGGAAAATCAATTGTAAGGTGGGAGACAATATGTTATTTTAAAGCAAAACATATTTCAAACTTTTTTGAAATGATAATTACCAAATCTTCACATCTCTTCACATATATTTATCTCTAAAAATAACTGCAACATTAATAATATATGGATGAAGCCTTAAAGATGAGAGAAGAGAGGATGCTTTTTGCTATAGCAAAAGCAAAATGAGGAAGGATAAAGAATGAAAGTGTAAGGTGGATATTACACCGGAGGACAAATTACCATCTAGCTTTTCTTCTTCTTTAAGAAAAAAGCATGGCATGTTGTAACACATTAACACAAATGCTTTTACCCAAATAAATAAATAAAAGTTGGTTGGTTCCCACTCAAAGCTATAGATAATTTTGAATTTTAATCACTGAAATGTTATAATGGGGACAGTTTATTAATCAGATTAGAGGCATGTTTTTTTTCCAAATAGAA
The DNA here is from genome assembly GCA_030449905.1 of Luvunga scandens. Lineage (NCBI taxonomy): Eukaryota > Viridiplantae > Streptophyta > Magnoliopsida > Sapindales > Rutaceae > Luvunga > Luvunga scandens. Next base: position 17,738 of record JASUUG010001073.1, on the reverse strand, counting down.
AAGTGGTAAAAGAACCCAGCAACTTGCAATTGATGCATGAACAGCAACAATGGCAAAAGAGTTTGCGAGCCTGGCACTTGCTCTTTCAGGGTCGTGAGACTCGAGAGCCTACACATTCAGAACTTATGCCTTGAGAACAGCCAGTGTCTAGTAACAGAACAAAGTAGTCAAGTCTCTTTTCAGAAGCGGCACTCCATTAAAGTGAGATAAAGATGAAGATAACATTGACATTCCGCTCTTAGAAGTTAAAACACATCACTAGAAGGCATCAAAATTTGGTGCATTTTCCTCTTGTCTCTCTCTTTCTTTCTTTTTCCCCCCACCTTTTCTTTATTTGGCTGAATAAACAAACGGTCAGATGAATTTGGGTTGCAATTCCGGTTTTGGTAATAATCAGCAAAAGATCAAGCTGATGGTATGCAACACATCATGTGCCAGGTTGAGTGAAGTGTTAATCTTAAATGATGGTGCAAGGGCGCTGCGTTTAGCAAAGGAATCCAAGAAATATACAAAACCTTTGTATTAAATGCTACATTGGTACAAGAGCAATCTTCCTTTACTTCACCCGACAATTAAACATACAAATTCTAACCAGAAAAGGAAATGAAATGTTAAATGCTTGTACATGCAAATGCAAATGCAATGCATGTGGAATATTAATCATACATGTATGAAGCATGAACATACACACAATGGAGAGATGGCTAAAGAGAGCAGGCCTTTGGTTTTGGCAGATTATGAATATGATACTCAAAAAATGAGTAAAATGGTCACCCCTACTGTGTACAAGAATCTACTTCACATGTGCAATAAATGACCCTTATCTAAAAAACCGATCAGCATATGCAGGCCATATAAACAAACAAACAACACAATCACCACCTTCCCCACTCTCTTCTTCCTTCTTCCTTCTTCCTCCATTAACATCCTCACATTTCCAATGGTGACAACATTTAATAACTCCACAACCTGAAGCTGTTGTGTTCTTATCCCAGAACATCCACACGGCACACTCACCGTCATCTCATATCTTAAATGAATACCAATAATCATCCAAAAAATAACCCCCTTTTATAATAAACCACCAACTTCTAATCGGCGAATTCTAAGCTGTATCTTTTCCACAACTAGATATTCGATCTGAGACTTCTTCTACCAACTGATATTCTAACCCTAAACCTCCTGAGCACCCCATATTATACCAGTAACCCTTTCGTATGAAAACCTAAGCATAAACTTAATGAATTAAAACAAGAAAAATTATATAATGGATCACTAACAAACATAAAAGGCCCAATATCAAGAAATGAGCCAAGATATAAAATTGCAAGCAGAAAATTCGCGTAGAAACTGAAAATATTGTTTTGGTTTAAATTAGAAAATTTCGTACATATTAAGAGAGAGAGAGAGAGAGAGAGAGAGAGAGAGAGAGACAGAAAGAGAAGGATAAGATCAAGACAAGTATACTAAAAGATCAAATGCCACATCTTCTACAACGTGATCCAATAACTTCAACGATTTAAAATACATAATGTTTCAACAGCTAATCATCAAGTTGAAGCAACCAGATGGCATATTCAACACTAAAAATCTACAATATAATCTAAGGAAGTAGATAACTTGATAATATTTTTTTTCTTTTTTTTTTCTCGTCATCGTCGTGATTTTTCCCGATAAAAAGTAATCGACTTTAAAAGAAAGAAAAAGAAAAATAAACATTGAGAAACATACAATCAAACGACTCTGAGTCGTTGATATTCAGAGGCACAATCGAAGATCATCACCGCCGTCCATCAGCGTCATCATCGGCGGGGGCGGGGGCGGAGGCGGCGGTAGATTCAGATCAAACGGCAGGACTTTCCTGAACAACGACGAAGAGAAAACGCAATCGTCACCGTCATCAATAACCGACGATGAAGAATCGCAATCGCTCCGACAGTCATCCCCTGCCGCAGGTTGCACAACGACCTTCTTCTGCTGCTGCTGCAGACGTGGCGCCAACTGATTCGCCGGCCGGGGCCCACTGAAGGACTCGACGGTGCTGCTCATGCTGCTCGTCGTGGGCCGATTGACCTGAACAACCGAGTCAAATTTACAAAACCCTCCATTTTCCTCCCGTATCGGAACGTTAAAAGAGTCCGAAATATTGAGAGGAAAATTGGTCTTGGCCTTGGGGCCACGGAGGGAACGCGCGGCGGCGTCGTACGCACGCGCGGCGTCTTCGGCTGAATCGAAGGTGCCGAGCCAGACACGCGTCTTCTTCCAGGGATCTCGGATCTCAGCGGCGAATCTGCCCCATGGACGCTTCCTCACACCTCTGTATCGGATGTCGGGCGATGTTTCGGGTCCGGTGCGTTTCTCTATCGGCTTATTGGGCACTGCTGCCGTGCTTCTGCCTCGCCGCATGGGGAAATAATGGAAAAGGAAAATCGGAAAGGAAAGGGTGGGAAACTGAGAGAAAGGATGGGAAAATATTTGTTAATATCAGAGGCTACCACCGCGTTTCCATATTTTTTTCTTGTGGGAAGGGGAGTTGGTTTATGAAAGATTTGTTGATTGATTGTTTTGATTTTTTTTTTTTTTTTTTTTGGATTTTGATGAATGATGGGCTCCGGAAACGAGCGATTCCGGGTTCATTGTTTGATATCATGTTGAGGATTTTTATTTAGGGGGAGCGGAGGTGTTGTGAAATGACGAACTTGCCCATGGATTTTTTTTTTCTTTATTTGGGTGTAGTTTTTTATCTGGAGCGGCTTTTGGATTGCATTTCGGCGGCCGCCATTCAATTTTACGGGGTGTTTATTCCTTTTTCATGGAGAGTAAGCATCAGGAAATGTTTTACTATGGACATTATGAAGATTAAGTACTACTACAAATATTTGAAATTTCCTAGATCTATAATGTGTTTGAAAAATCAGTGAATTTTTTGTATCATAGTATGCCGCGGTACAATCTAAATTAGTATTTTTTTAAAATTATTTGCAATTATTTTATATTTGCATCCACTAATTTTTAAGTGAATATTAGTTGGGAAGTACAAGTTTTATTAAGTGATTATGGCCATGTACTTCTCTAAATTTGACAGTACAAATAAATTATACTATATATTTTTTTAAAGAAAAGCATTTAATTCAAAATATCGACTAAATAAACAACTACAGAAATATAACACAATTTAGTGTATTTTCTATTGAATCTGTATAATCAAGACATAGTGATATATAGATATCAATGTAGCGGTTTATTTGATTCAATTATTTTTTAATAGAATGCAAGCAAATCTACTCATAGAGTTAAAGTTTTCTACATGTGTTTTGACTAAGGATGGTAATAGACACAGCCCGCAGCGAGTTTATCATTGTTTATCATTATCAGACCTGCACTCGCACAAAATTTAAATTATCAAATTCACCAACAACCCGCTACAGGTTTTAATTTTTTTAAAAAATATATATTTACTGTGGATTTTGACAATTATCAAACCATAATGACACTTGGTACATTTTTTGCGGGTCTTCACATTTAAAATCACAAATATTCAATATGTAAATGTATAATAATAACTTAAAATTTCATATAACATACTCAATTTTAAATTTAACCAATGTAAATGAAAAATTAAAATTTCAACATAGATCCAAAACAAATTCTTAAATTTAAATATAAAATACATAAATCCATATAAAAAAAAAGTCACAAACTAGTATCTATACATAACAATTATCATTTCATAATATTATTGAACATAAGCTCTAAGAGAAAATCTTCATTTCATTCGCCACCATTAGTACCCATCCAATATGCTTCCTATAATAATGATTAAGATTAATATTTTCTAAAGAATAATACTTTTTAGATGCTAATCTGAAGAACAAAATTATAATAATCAAATAATTCGTGAATTAAGTTAAAGGATAATAGTTGACACAAAATTGTAGTAAGTAAAATTATAATAAGTATATAATAATTTATGCATTAAATTAAAGAAAATTCAATCAAAATAATAATAAATATATAAATATATTTTTAGATTTAAATGTTTTTCAATTAACATTAGATTAAAAAAATACTATAAAAGTTGTGAGTTGATGGATATCCATAAGGGTATCCGCTAGATATTTGGCTAATATCAAATATTAGCCATAACCTAATGTATGTTTCAATTTATAATACTAAATCCACATGCAAACCACAAAATTACCCGCAATTGGCAAGTTTTGGTGGGTAGATTTAAAGGGATTTATGGGTTTGCAAGTATCATTGTCATCTCTAGTTTTTACAAAGTTGGAAGACAAATTACTTCTTTTAATTTTTTTTATGTTTCCAATTCAAGGCAATTGCTATTTTACTAAATAAAATATGTGTTTACTAACATAAATCTCTTTAAGTCCGTAAAATAGAAAAAAAAAAGTATAATTTTCTTTTTAGATATGATATAGAGAGTACATTCTAAATATTCATAAACACAATCCATATGCTTGATGAGAAGACTAGTCTAATGTTTGTAGGAACTTGTTTCGGTGTATCAAAATTGTAGTCCGGGTTAAAAATTTAAAACTAAAGAAAATAGTAAATAAGCAAAACTTCTTACCTACATGAAAACTCAAATCCTCAATCTCAACGATGATAAAAGAGGTATCTAGCCAGGTAAATTAAAATGTTAATGAAAAAGATAGTTACAAATGAAATTGTGAATCATCAATATAGAGCAATTGTGAATCATCAATATAGAGCAATCAAAACACCAAACGAGGGCCACTTGGAGATCATTTTTCTTCCAAACATTTTGACAAAATAGATATTTTTCTAATATTAGTAGGAGTAGATTTCTAATAATATAGTTTCGGCAATATCCAGGGATTGTAATAATTTTTTTAAAAAATATTTGTATCCCTCGTGCAAATTGGATCAATTTGGCGAGGCCACTACGTTTTCACCAATAAATTTGTTAATTTGGATATTTTGCTCCGCTACTTATAAGTATCTTTCTAAGTCAATAGACTCGATACAGATGCATTAAAAGCATTATTCTTTAATGATTTTTCACCAATAAATTTGTTAATTTGGATATTTTGCTCCGCTACTTATAAGTATCTTTCTAAGTCAATAGACTCGATACAGATGCATTAAAAGCATTATTCTTTAATGATTGATGAATGCGAACCTGAAAATAAGAAATAAAAAATCAATGAAACATTACGTGATTAAAAAAAATCATTATATAATGTTGTGATTAAAATTATCGCATCAATACTGTAACTAAACATAGATCGTGTTTTGAAATATTAGACATATAAATTTAATGTATAACTTATAAATCAACATTAAGTGTAAAATAAAATATAAATTATCAAAATGTAATATAAAACTTATAAATGAAAGGTAAAACAAGTAAATTAATATAGGATTAGTAAATTGACTTATTATTGGTATATAAAACAAAAACTTAGAGATGTAACATAAAACTTGGAAATCAATATTAAGTGTAAAATAAAAAAAGTAAATTGTGCAAATAGAACATAAGACTTATAGATGGAAAGTAAAACAAATAAATTAATATAGAAGTGATAAATTGATATATCATTGGTAAATAAAATAAAAACTTATCAATACAACATCAAAATTGCAAATCAACATTAAGCATGAACTAAAACATAAATTAATTAAATAAAACATAAGATCTATAAATAAAATGTAAAACAAGTAAATTAACATATGAGTAATAAAATGATGTATTATTAGTAAATAAAACATAAACTTACAGATGTAACATAAAACTTATAAATCAGCATTAGTGTAAAATAAAATATAAATTAAGTAAATAAAAATAAGGCTTGTAAATAAAAGGTAAAACATGTAAATCAACATAAGAGTGGTAAAATAATGTATTAGTAGTAACAAAACATAAACTTACATGTGTAATATAAAACTTTTAAATTAACATTAAATGTGAAATAACATATAAATTATGTAAATGAAATGTAAAACAAGAAAATATTATAAGGCTATTGAAAAAAAATATAAACTCACAAATGTAAAATAAAAATTCATTATAATTATGATTACTTTATATATATACTATTTTTATTTGTAAATTGAATAATGATGATTTTGGGTTAATGTAATAATACATGTAATGGTATATGCGAAACTTTATTAAGGATAAAACTTATTTTCAAAATCAAATTTTAAAAATTATCTATATTTTTTAACATTGTCTATAAGATAAGTGATTTTGCATTCTTTGGTTAATTAACTTGTACAATAAACATATATTATGATAGAAAATGAAAAAAAGAAAAGTTTATAAATGGTCTAGTATGAATATAGAATTTATGATCAAACCAATTTAAATATAGAATTTATGATCAAACCAATTTAATAAAACTTATTCCAATTATTTTCAATACAATTCTTTTGTTTTCAATTGATGAATAATTCTTTTCCTTGGCTTAAATAAATTAAATAAATAAACTACTTACAAGTTTTATGTTATTTTTAGAAGTGTTTATTTTGGCTGCAATTTTAAACACCAATTTATCTATCTTATATTAATTTACTTATTTTTTTTTATTTAATAGTCTTATATGTAATTACAAAATTTATATTTATCACGGCCTAATAGAATCAATCGATTCCAATTAATGGATAGATAGTTATTCACTAATGTGAATATCTTTTTAATTGCAAACACTCCAAAAGTTCCCTAAAATAAAATAAATGGGTTTAGAAAAATCTAGGATATTTGTATCCTTATTTTTTAATCAAACTGAAACTTAAAACATTGATACAATTACTTATTTTTTCATAGTAGACTTAAAATTTTTATTAATTAATAACTCTCATACATGTTAGTTCCTCTCTACAAGTGGATAAAATTCTTCATTACATTGATTTTCGCTGCATTTTTTTTAACAAGTTCTGAGGCTTATTTTAAAGCTGGTAAATAAGGGTCTTACAACAATATTAAATACAACTTTTAAGATCTTATACATCAGGATTGAGCCTAAACCAAAAATAAAATTGTGATTTAATATTAAAAAGAAAAAAGAAAGGAAAACAAAAATTAGGTCCTACCCATGAAATTGTGATTACAAATTATACTAAATGCAACTTAAAAATTGCCTTGAAAATGTTGTGTTGCTTCACACACGAGATACTTCTTGGTGCAAGCTTGGAACGGTTGTTATATTATCATAAGAATTAATTAAACTTCGTCAAATGAACCGAGACAATTCTTGAATAGTACTAGCAGCTAGAGGTGATTGATCCTGTGCAATTTCTTCGGCGTAATGGCGGCTAAGTGGTAGGCAAAATAGGGAGTAGATGGGTAATCGATTATACTCTGCAGCTAGAAGATTCTAAATTTTGGATCTTTATTTATTTATTAGTGTTAATTTAAAAATTTAAATTACTTATATATGGTGAAAAAGTCTGATTTTAGACAACTCCTTATTATTATTTTCGTTCATAATTATTTTTTTAAATTTGATATCCTCACCTTAAAAGTAAAACTTTTTCTTTTAAAAGCATGGCAATCATTTTAAATTATACTTCTTTATTTTGTTAATATTTTCAAATAAAAAAATATTTAATGCTTTTACATTCTAAAAGTTACTCCATAAATTTTTTAACCTCAAAATCAATAGACACTGAATTAACGTTAAAAATTTCATACTTTTTCCTCTATAAAGAAAATTCTTCTCTACAAAGTTCATCACAATCATCTATTAATTGTATTCATTTCAACTATTCAACTTTCAAGTACGGTCATTCTAATTGTTTTATTTTTAATTATTATTATTCTTATCTTTTTAAAATGTAACTTATTTTTATTTTTTATTGATACATGGCTTGAATAATATACAAATTAAAAAAAATTGTGTTTGTTTATTTGTTTGTTATCTAGATTTGAAAAACATGTCAACTAGAAAATATGCATCAAGACATGAAAAACTACCCAAAAAAAAAGATGATAATAAAAAAATTAATCCAATCTAGAAAAGGAGCTCTTGATAAATTTGTCACAAGTGATAAAAAAAGATATAGATTCAAGTGTAAATTTTGATATGATTTTTTGCATGCATGTAGAAGAATTAGTTATTAAACAACCAACTTCAAAAGAATTAAAGAATAATGAAACAGTGAATGAAATAAATATCATTGAAGATGATAACAATAAAAATTGTTACGAAGAAAGTGAATCTAATAACAAACTTGATGTAGGAAATTTACTTGTTTCAAATAATATTTATGATTAAGGAATATAGAAAAATATAGAAACAATATATTTTCTACCTTTTTTACTCTTTTTTTTTTTTTAATCTTGTTGATAATTGTTGAAATTTAAAATATTATTAAAAATAATTGAAATTTGAGCTATTTAATGTTCTCTTAAGAGTTCATGTTGTTTAATGTAAGAATGCCTTAAAAAAATTTGCTTAAGGTCTCGAATTGGTTAAAGCCAGCCCTGCTTGGGCGACATCCATTGCAACAAGCCAAACAAAATCACAATTCACGTTCGGCCCCTCTACACTTAAAGCCACATAGCTTTTTAGGCAACACAAATGAAATGACCCGAGACCGATTATATTGTCAAATGTTCTCTTAAGAGTCTATATTATTACAAAAAATCATTATATAATACAAGTTATTAATTTATCGAATATTAAATTATAAAGATTTTATTGTAATAATAATAATAATAATAATCAAGCAAGCACGCACTATCAATATTAGATTCTAAGCGGCCTGCTGCTCGTTATATTTATTTGGGAAAAAAATAACTAAGAATAGGTCATATTTTATTTAATAAAATATAAAAATTATATTAATAATTTTATCAAATTATTAATTTATTATGTGAATAGAACAATAAAGTTATTAATTTATTAAGTCATTAATATTTTTTAAATTAATAAATTTTATATTGTCCCAGTAATATTAATTTATAGAAGTTTTATAATAATAATATTATTATTATTGCTGCTGCTTACAATTTGCAAGTACGAATCCAAGTTGGTACATGTAACGTGCTCTGCTTCGCTTAGCTATTAAATTTTCCGATCGTCGCCGTTGCCTTGGCTCTTCATCCAATTGGATCATTGCTTATTATTAATTATACAGTATATGGAATATTAAATATGAGACAAATTAATTATGTACCAGAAATTTTATCAAACCAATTTAAACCGGGGCAGTGGTGAGAGAGAAAAATTTATGTGAGACAAGTACTGCATTCGCGGCTAAAGTTTTGTCACGTGACATGTGACAGGTGGGATGAATCACACGATGGAATTCACAAATTAAATAATATAATTTTATAGTTTTTTAATAAAAAATTTGTAAACTTTATTGTTGAACTGAAGAGGTGCTAAAAATTTCTCTCTTAATAAGGATTGGACCCAATTGTCCGATCCATTCTTTGATCTTGAATTTAGATTTTTATTTAAATTCAAGCATATAACACAGGAGTTAATAAATCTAAGTTGAGGGAGGTTGAACTAAGCTAAGCTGAGTTTTTTCTCTGAGAAAAAAAAATGAATTCTATGATTACGATAATTATAAAAATTGACGGAAAAAAATATGGGCGATCATCGACTTTACCTAAACTTCAAATTCATCAAATTGTGCAAATTTAGAAAGAGAATGTTGGCTATAAAATAGAAAAAAAAAAAACCTTGAAGCAGCCAAGAACATTTCTTTATATGTTTCCCATTCATGATAAAGAAGCGGCAACTAAGGATGACTTCTCCCACTTGTGATTAATTTTCTTTTTTTCTTCTAACACTAGATTATAATTAATTTAAACCATAAAGAAAAAAAATCATTCTAATGACCATGATGTGAATTAATGGTAGATTATGATTAACACATACAACTAGGTGGTACGCATTTGTTCTGGATTATTAGTAAGCTGCTGTGAATCGGTTAAAATAAAATTATGACGATATTTTTCAAGTTAATCAAGAGCAAGAAAAAAAGTTAGTGGTTGAATTAATTTTAAATGATTTTTTGGACATGAGAATAGAAAAAAAAAATTTAATTTTTTTTATTTTAATTAACATCACTATATTATAATGTATAAACTTTGAACTCTTCACTTTAAAAAATAAGGTGACCGTGGGCCTTAACAAAATCAAATTAGTTGTCAGCTGCGATTGAAATTATAAATGATTTATTGTATAGTTGTATTTTATTTAACATAATACGATTTCAGTCCTAAAACTTCTCGAAAAATCCAATTAAAAAAAAATTGAAATATAATCAAGGTTAATTAAAAATTCCTTAGCTGGGAAAACTTTGGAGTCTGGACCAAACCATGACAAGCAATCGGTCACATCATCAACGTGTCGAAAAACAGCAGGAGCATCGGTAGTCAACCGGGACCACCAATTTTCCCGGTGAAAGTAACCGGCCGGTGCAGAATCAAAACCGAGGCAAATCCTATCTTGACCGGACTCACATTCTAGTGCCTTTACCTTCACGCCAACCGACAGCTGTTCATGCTCTCGGTTTGTGAATACCCAATCGTTAAGTCCCACGTGTCAAAAAGCCTTTGGATCAATTTGGTCAGTTCATTAACCCCCAAACTTTTTGACTATTCGGTGGGTTCTCCTAGGCATCATGGAGGCATGCATAAGACCGCGTTAATGTGGGCTCCATGACGGCCCATTTAAACATCATGGTGACGTGGCTTAATCTCGTCACGCTCACTTTTGGACTCCGCCCAAGGGAAGTAATTTAGACAAAATAATATATGGAATATATTTTTTTTTTAAACTCAACTCTACTTAAACAAAACAAAAAAAAAAAAAGAAAGAAAAAATCCACATAATCTCTATAATCCTTCTCTTTCTTTTTAAGGTGGCATTAACCTTTTTTCTCCTGTCTTTCTTGATCTCTGCCGAGGTTGATGGCATCAACTTTGCTCAAAGCAAACACCCATCTTTCAAAACGTGTTGGTTTTAACAACGGTGAGGCCTCAAGATTGTTGATTTTGGGTTGGCTAAGAAGTCTTCACGTGATGGAGAACAGAGCAGGTGTAGGTTTGAGTATAGAGACACGCCTTTGTACATGTTACCATAATCTTCGAAGCAACCTAAAATGGTTGATTCTTTTCATCTTAAATAACTTTTTTTTTTTCCATTTCAACGTGTGAGCAGGTTAGACCTATTTATTTTATATAAGAGATTTTAAATTTACCAACTCAACTTATCAAAAAAAAAAAGAAAAACGAACTCAACTAGTTGGCACCTACAAAATAGTTCATAGCTTCTCAGAGTTTGTATGTAATTTTTTAAAAAATAAATATGTTACTCATTCCATCTGGATAGAATCAAGAAATCTAAATTTAAGATTTTGAAATAAAAATTTATGCAAAAAAAATGTTTATTATTAAGTATTCATATTTTAATTGATATTTTACATATCAACAGATATCTAATTTACTCGCTTAATATTTTAAATTGAATTATTTACGTATCAACTAAAAATAAGGATATAAAGTTTTTGGTATTTTACATGACAAATTGACAAATATTACCTCATAAAAATAAGTTAAGAATAAAAATTTATTATAATGATGGGCCTTGTTATCTTATTACTTACATTAAGCAAATATGGTCCGCTAGATTAGACTAATGAAATCGGACGGATGGAGATTAATTGCACAACTAAAGATAATAAGTGGGCAAATATGGTTCGTTAGATTAGACTACTGATCGACAGTATTGCGCCACCTGTATTTGGTAGAACTGGTTTGATCGGTTGAAACCCAGTTACAAAAATAATCCATCCATGCAGGTTTAAGCCCTTTTATTAACCTCCGAACAGCCCAAAACGGCGTAGAAGTTTGCGTTTAGCAAATACCGGTGATACCAGGAATGCCCTTTTTTTTTTTTTCGTAAAAGAAAAAAAAAAGAAAAAGAATGTTTTAATCCTCGGTTCAACCCCGCCTGACACTTCGAAAGTCCTTTCTCTTATCGTGCAGATATTCTTCATTCATCGTTTCCTCTACGGCTTTCATTGCTTGCCCACCAACCCAATCATAATCTTCCCAATTTAGTTTCCTAACTGCTAGTCCCAGCACCGCCGTTAGAGGAGCAGCTGAAAGAGAGTGCTTCATAGTGGCACCATGGTTGTGTCTAATGTTTCATTGATGGTCGTGACAGATGTAAAAAAGCAAGTCCTTATTTTTTAACCTAATTTAATTAATGAGACTGGAAATTGACAGAGGTGGCAATTTATTGATGGTTTTTGTCGGCATCTTAATTGCCTGCGCTCCAGGGCTTGTGCAGTATCTTAATGCTTTGACAATTTTGTCCTCTGACTAGAAGTTGAGTCGGGTTCAATCACCCAAACTTGCATCGCCCTCTTCACGGTTGCCCCCACTTATTATCTTTAACTGTGCAATTAATCTCCATCCGTCCGATTTCATTAGTCCTAATTTAACGGACCATATTTGCTTAACGTAATAACTTTATTATATAAGACAACAAGGCTCCAATAATGATAAACGTTTTGTGTGAATGCTAAAGATGGTACACCCATATAATCAAGACTTGTATTTGGTAGGTCAATAAGTCCTTTAGTGGAACTATTAAATTGGTAGATCTAAATAGCAAGTCCTGTTTAGACAAGTTTATTATTTGAATATATTAAGATGGCGTGCTTATATTTCTCTGTTAGAAGGGCAATGCAATTTGATCAATTATAATATTATTTAATTTTAAAAAAAAAAAAATTTACTCCTCTTTTTTCATTACAATTCTTAAAAAAAAAAAATTGAATGCCTAAATTAGCCCACCTTTTCTATCCTTATTAAAAAAAAAAAAAAAAAGAACTAGTGTTTCAATTTTTTTAAATTTTTGCGTGCCTGCGTGGGGAGAGTCCTACGACGTGTCAAAGCTTGAGAGCAACAAAAAGCGATCTTCCAATCAGAGCGCGTCAATTGGGAACCAAGAGCATTAGAGCAAAAGAGCAAAGTATTTGCTTCCGAAGAAAGCCTCAAGTGAATTAAGGTATAATATAAAAATCACTTTTGCTTTTCTCTTGTTGGATTTGGCAGAAACACACGCTAGCACCGCCACCACCAGCAGCTTTTTCGTGTTGCGCGGTTAATTTTCGCGGGAAAGGGCAAAAATTGTGGTAGTGCAAGTCATCGGTGTTGTACGCAATGCGTGCTTATTGGCGTCACATGACGTTTCAAGCAGACGACGTGGCGGGAACTTTGCGTCGCGCTGGTTGATAAAAGACGTGTCTGGTTCACCATATTGTCCGCTGATGACCATATTATGAGAAGGGGTTCAACTACGTTGGATATATTTCAATATAGAGCAGTGTTCAAAATCGGAAAATACACATTGTTACAATTATCTTATATGCATCCAACGGTTTTGGAAGCTACTCCAACGCAACAGCTGTGTATGAGAAAATATCAAATATGATTCAAATAATAATAATAATAATTATGATAATTATAATGGGCTATGATCAATGTCCTCCTTTTCGATCATACATGTCCAGGGTAATAATTTTCAAGTTACTTGAACATTTTGGTAAATACGGGGAGCCATATTTATACATACAACATGAAGAGGAGTGTGTTCTGATAAATGGGTTAATTTGAGTGCTGTGTATGCGATGTATGAAATGGTTTAACTTGGCAGCATTTTCCTGTAAATGCAAGGCATAAGATGCAAACCATACGAACACACACAGCGATCGAATAAAAAACATTCAACCAAACTCTTTGTTGACATGCAATGGGACAATATCATCCAAAGAAGAGGAAACAGTTCAACAGTAAAAATGGAATCGTTTACATCTCTCCACCTGCACTTTATTTATTCACCACAAAAAATGCCTTCCATGCCCCCGCAAGCTAAGCTTTTGCTCCCTCATAATCTCCAAACAACCTACACCATTCTGCCGGCAGAACCACAGGTGAAAAAAAGAAAAAAAGAAAAAAATGGGGGGTGGGAGGTACAAGTCTTAAAATCTCCTTCGAAGATACCGAGTGACAAAAATAAAAAAGAACAAGAAAAGGTAGTAATTCAGTTTGACTGATTGTGTGGAGTTTCTGAACAATTTGGCACGGAGTGAGAAGGATGATCAACTTTGGAAGAATCATCTGAATTCTTCGCAGTTGAGTTCTTGGTATCTGGGTTCTGAAGCTTCACGCTCGCAGCATCAGAATTCTGTACCCAGTTGGGAATTTTTGATGACACATCAGGAGAAGTCTCAATTGAATGAGTTGTTGGTATGGCTTGATGATTCATGAGAGAAGAATCCAGTATAGATAGTGGTTGAAGGCTCAAACCGTAGTTAAAAGGATATCCAGCAAATGGATGATCAAATCTACAAGTTGGGCCGAACTTGCAGATTCCATACATACTGTAATTTGAACATATAGCTTGCCCCTGCATATTAGAAAACTAGGAATTCATTTTCAATACAAACATCAGAATTTGAAAAACTAAGAAAAGCCAAAGAATATGAAGAAGCATAATAGTGAGAGTCATTCGAAAAATATTAGAATGCTCATGCGAAACTCATCATCCATAATGAAACAGTTGCAAATCAAGATTTGGCAGCTATAATGCACGAAACAAATAAGAATTAGATAATCTAAAATACCCTATGAAACTATTATGAGTTGCTATAAGACAGTAACTCACAGGTCTTAAGGGAAGGCCAAGTGGGCCTATATTACTTGATGCCGATTGAGCAATCCTTTCCTTTGGGTGGTGGAACTTGCAATCAGCTCCATATTTGCAGGTTCCAGTGTTCATATAATATCGGCAATCTGGTTGATCAGGCCTCTCAGGTAAATTTTGACTTGATGCTGACAAAATGTGCATCTGCGTGCCAGTGCCCAAGTCACTTTGATTCCTAGAACTGTAAATGAGATTGGATCCAGCAATATTCGTTGGAGATAAAGCGCCGATGTTTCCCTGATTAAGAAGTGAAAGCATAAAATGGAAATAAAATAAGAAAACTTTCGGTGATAAAGTTCAGCAAATAGCTCCTGATAAAAATTTACAGAGTTCGAGTTCTGTGATATATATAGGCAATGTTAATGTGATTGGAATCTGAAATTGCAGCTACTTGTATGAGCACAAATGAGTAGATGAAGTCAGATGACTCTTTATATTGACATGAGTAGAATGAAATTATGAACAAGGACGTCAGCTTCTCAATGGCTGCAATCCAACAGCAGATTATTTGAGATCTTTCCATCAGAGCAAAAGACAGAAAACTTTGTCCTAGCATCATTGCATATGAGAAGCCACTAGGAACCTAACATATCTAAATTGTGTATCATAAGCTCACAACAGTCCTTGCAACATTACTAATGCTCCAAAGTCAAGATAAAGTCACCTGATTATTGTGACCCAAAAAAAAATAAAAAATTTAAAGTGCTAAACCTTCTAGCAGTTAGTGACCAAGGTGCAACTGCGCATTGGTGATGTAAGATTACCTCCATTTCCTTCACATTATTTTTTATACAAGCATCATATTTCAGAGACATTCTGTTCAACTTAAGAGATATCTCACTCACCATGTAAGTGTTCCAGCCTGGTGCAGGTACAATGCCTTGAGAAGGAGAGACAATAAGAGGCATATAGCTTTGCGATCCTTGTAAACGTGAAGATAAATATGGGGCCCTTTGTAATGACCATGTTGGAAGGCTACCTGCATACTGAAGACCTGATGAAGGCAGAACTGATGACCCCATAGATCCCAATGAAGCATTTCCAGTTAGAGGTAAGGCAGTTCCAAGTGATGAAGGCTGGGGATGATGAAACTTGCATGCAACTCCAAACTTACAAGATCCAGTCCGCATGTAATAAGGACATGATTTTTCATCCTAAACAAAAGGAAGACATTATTTAGGAATTGTACACGCAGCAACCAAGACCTTCCATCCATAGGAAGAATGCAAAAGTTATTAGTTGTGGAATTCAAGAGGGAAACAGGTACCTGACGCATAGGAAGGCCAAGAATGTTGAATGAAACTGGTCCAGCACCATTTCTATCCTTTGGGTGATGATATTTACATGTTGATCCGTATTTGCATGTCCCGTCTTCAAATAATACTGCAGTGAGCATTCATAGGCAAGAAGTCACAAAATAGAAAAGCTAGAGCTTGTCAAGGAAATTACTTAGCACATTAATGATGGCTAATCACTATTATCAAACAGAAATAGGAATTCCATACATATTAAAACGTTGAAAATCTCTGAGGTTGACATTAGCCCTCATTTCAAGTGATTGCAAATGAATGTGCATCATATCAAATAAACATAGCAACATATAAACCAAGTTCCAACAAGAGGTTTATATAATACACAGGATGCTATATCATCGCATCTGAGCTTCTCAGTTAATGTTTTGGGGCAGGCCCTGGTTTAAAACAACTTCCGAATCACAGAGGTCATAAAAGGAACAAGCCTGACATCTTATAAACAATAAAACTAGCAACAAATGAAACACATTATTTCATTTAATTCAGACAGAAATTTCAAGAGGAACGTCCATTACAAAGGTACAATGAATACCAATTAAGGCACATGTTTCCCATTAATGTAATATCAATTTTGCATACTTATAAGTGGATGTTCTCATTTTGCACATTCGTTCATTCACACCCCCCGCCCCAACCCAACTACAAGCTCACACCTACTTAAATAGACAGAGCAAATCCCTTTCTACTTTCTTTCTGGACAAAAAAGTTATATTATGATATATCACATCAAACAAATGGCATGTTCAAGACCAGCAAGCAATATCTCAAGACAGGAAGAATTTGTACCCCACAGTCAGGTTGTCCAATTCTCTCCGGAAGTTCTTCCCTATATTGAGCACCCTGTGGAAAAAACAATGTGATCAGACTCATACGACAAAATATACAACAAACTACCCCATTTATATAACAAGCAAAAAAAGAAAATATAAATTGACAATAAATGATTATCACTTCAAAATCAGTACATTGTGTAAAAGCAGCAGGCAGTATCTATTCCTCTAGAATAAATTCACATCTGCATAAAACAATAAATTGTCAAAAGAAAACGAATAACCTGAGCAGCATATGCTGGATGATTGAAACGACAATTGCTTCCATACCCACACAATCCAGTCCTTAGGTAAAATAAACAATCTGGTTCACCTGGACGATCAGGGTATGGGCTTGCTTGGGCCACACCACCACCTTCTTGATTATCATGAATTTTAAACCGCCATATTGCTTCTGCAATGCACAAGACAAACGAAACAGATCAAGTTCACATCTTTAAAGGCTCATGGAATTGTTCAACTCACTCAAAGCTCAAAGCCAAAATTTCACAAACAAATAAAGGATTCAGAAATTCCATTCAAAAAAGCTTTTCAAGCCACCATCTTCCAAAAGCCTCAATGCACATTGCTTCAATTGAAAAAAAAAAAAATCTCAAAACCACAACCCACATCACCAAACATCTAAAAGAGGCTTAAAAATCAAAACAAATAATTTAAAACTTTTTCAACTTCAATAATTCCTGATGATTCAAAGCCAAATTCAAGCATTGTCAAATTCATGGGGATGAAAACAGCAATACCCACATGACAAAGATATAAACTAGCATATGAAGTACCAAAATTTTGAACATAAAACAACACAGAACAGACATTGTACTGATCGTCACAAAACAACCAATTCATCACAAAAATTGACAATCCTCCAATCAAACAAC
>JASUUG010001072.1:0-62752 GCA_030449905.1 Luvunga scandens | reverse complement strand
GGACTTGGTATTGGCCGCGGGGTGGCTGCGGGCCATGGCCTTGGCCTTGGCCTCGGGGTGGCTGCGCGCCATGGCCTTGGCTTAGCCACCGGGTGGCTGTGTGCCAAGGCCTTGGCCGCGGGCTGGCTTGGTGCCATGGCCTTGGCCGTGGGCTGGCTGGGTGCCATGCCCTTGGCCGCGGGGTGGACGAGTGCCTTGGCCTTTGCCACGGGGTGGCTGCGTGACTCGACCTTGGCCTTGGCCGCGGGCTGGCTCCGTGCCTTGCTCGAAATGCAGCACATGCTCGCGACCAAGGCAGGTCGCACACTCTCACGCACACACAACACACACTCGGGCCGCGCTCCCGAGGCAAGGATAGGGAGCTCGAACGTGGCCCTGTGCCTTGGCGTTGGCCGCAGGGTGGCTGCGTGGCTTGGCCTTGGCCGCGGGCGAGCATTTGTCCAAAATGTGAGCACACGGTCCTCGCCGTTTCTTCGTATTCTTGTACCAAAAACTGAGATCCACACCTACCTTCCACTTCTTTCTCCGGTTTTGCCTGAATCGGACGAGTTGGCCCACCGCTTTGGGCACCCGTTCGCTGCCGGTAAGATGGCTGTAAAACGAGTTTCGGAGCTCGGAATTGGATTCCGTTTTCTCTCGCCACCGGCTCCCACCAAACCCGACCACGCCAGCCCAAAATCCCACGCCGCCCCCGAAACGCGAAATTTGGCCACAATCCGTGTGCTATAGCTCACGGATTTTGGCCTTTTCTGGCGGAAAAATGGGCGCAGGGCCTCCCGCATTATTTTTGCCATTTCTTCGAGTGGAAAGCAGTACTTGCGCCGTGAGGAGGGCCCCGGCCCAGTTCTACCACAATCGGACCAATTCGGGGGCACGTTTTGTTCCCTTTTCGCACCCCCGCACCCTCGGTAAATCGGCCGTAAAACGAGGTTCGGACCTCGAAATCGACTTCCCTCTTTTCTGACGTTCGACTGTCGCACGTATCTAATGCATCACCCCAAAATCCCGCACCGCCCCGGAAACGCGAAACTTGGCCAATATCCGTGAGCGACAGCACACGGCCTTGGAATTGGCCGCGGGGTGGCTGCGTGCCTAGGCCTTGGCCGCGGGGTGGCTGGGAGCCATGGCCTTGGCCGCGGTGTGGACGCGTGCCTAGGCCTTGGCCACGGGGTGGCTGCGTGCCTCGGCCTTGGACTTGGCCGCGGGCTGGCTACGTGCCTTTCTCGAAATGCAGCATATGCTCGCGACCAAGGCAGGTCGCACACTCTCACGCACACACAACACACACTCCGGCCTCGCTCCCGAGGCAAGGATGGGGAGCTCGAGTGTGGCCCTGTGCCTTGGCGTTGGCCGCGGGCGAGCATTTGGCCAAAATGTGAGCACACGGTCCTCGCCGTTTCTTCGTATTCTTGGACCAAAAACTGTGATCCACACCTACCTTCCACTTCTTTCTCCGGTTTTGCCTGAATCGGACGAGTGGGACCACCTGTTTGGGCACTCGTTCGCTGCCGGTAACATGGCCGTAAAATGAGTTTCGGAGCTCGGAATTGGATTCCGTTTTCTCCCGCCACCGACTCCCGCCAAACCCGACCACGCCAGCTCAAAATCCCACGCCGCCCCCGAAACACGAAATTTCGCCACAATCCGTGTGCTATAGCTCACGGATTTTGGCCTTTTCCGGGGGAAAAATGGGCACAGGGCCTCCCACAATATTTTTGCCATTTCTTTGAGCGGAAGACAGTACTTACGCCGTGAAGAGGCCGCCGGCCCAGTTCGTCCAGAATCGGACCAAATCGCGGGCACGTTTCGTCCCCTTTTCGCACCCCCACACCCTCGGTAAATCGGCCGTAAAACGAGGTTCGGACCTCGAAATCGACTCCCCTCTTTTCCAACGCTCGACTGTCGCACGTATCTAATGCAACACCCCAAAATCCCGCACCGCCCCGGAAACGCGAAAGTTGGCCAATATCCATGAGCTACAGCACACGGCCTTGGCCTTGGCCGCGGGGTGGCTGCGGGCCATGGCCTTGGCCTTGGCCTCGGGGTGGCTGGGTGCCATGGCCTTGGCTGTGGGCTGGCTGGGTGCCATGGCCTTGGCCACGGGGTGGACGCGTGCCTTGGCCTTGGCCAAGGGGTGGCTGCGTGCCTCGGCCTTGGCCTTGGCCGCGGGCTGGCTCCGTGCCTTGCTCGAAATGCAGCATATTCTCGCGACCAAGGCAGGTCGCACACTCTCACGCACACACAATACACACTCGGGCCGCGCTCCCGATGCAAGGATAGCGAGCTCGAGCGTGGCCCTGTGCCTTGGCGTTGGTCGCGGGGTGGCTGCGTGGCTTGGCCTTGGCCGCGGGCGAGCATTTGGCCAAAATGTGAGTACACGGTCCTCGCCGTTTCTTCGTATTCTTGGACCAAAAACTGAGATCCACACCTACCTTTCACTTCTTTCTCCGGTTTTTCCTGAATCGGACGAGTTGGCCCACCCGTTTGGGCACCCGTTTGCTGCCGGTAAGATGGCCGTAAAATGAGTTTCGGAGCTCGGAATTGGATTCCGTTTTCTCCCGCCACCGACTCCCACCAAACCCGATGATGCCAGCCCAAAATCCCACGCCGCCCCCAAAACACGAAATTGGCCACAATCCGTTTGCTATAGCTCACGGATATTGGCCTTTTCTGGCGGAAAAATGGGCGCAGGGCCTCCCGCATTATTTTTGCCATTTCTTCATGCGGAAAGCAGTACTTGCGCCGTGAGGAGGCCCCCGGCCCAGTTTTACCACAATTGAACCTATTCGAGGGCACATTTCGTCCCCTTTTCGCACCCCCGTACCCTCGGTAAATCGGCCGTAAAACGAGGTTCGGACCTCGAAATCGACTCCCCTCTTTTCCGCCGTTCGACTGTCGCACGTATCTAATGCATCACCCAAAATCCCGCACCGGCCCAGAAACGCTAAAGTTGGCCAAGATCCGTGAGCTACAGCACACGGCCTTGGCCGCGGAGTGGCTGCGTGCCTAGGCGTTGGGAGCGGCGTGGCTGGCTGCCATGGCCTTGGCCTTGGCCACGGGGTGGCTGCGTGCCTTGGCCTTGGCCGCGGGGTGGCTGGGTGCCATGGCCTTGGCCTCGGCCGCGGGGTGGCTGCGTGCCTAGGCCTTTGCCGCGGGGTGGCTGGGTGCCATAGCCTTGGCCGCGGGCTGGCCGCGTGCCATGCTTGAAATGCAGCACATGCTCACGACCAAGGCACGTCGCACACTCTCGCGCACACACAATACACACTTGGGCCGCGCTCCCGGGGCAAGGATAGGGAGCTCGAGCGTGGCCCTGCGCCTTGGACTTGGCCGCGGGGTGGCCGCGTGCCTTGGACGTGGCCTTGGCCGTGGGCGAGCTTTTTGCCAAAATGTGAGCACACGGTCCTCGCCGTTGCTTCGTATTCTTGGACCAAAAACTGAGATCCACACCTACCTTCCACTTCTTTCTCCAGTTTTGCCTGAATCCGACGAGTTGGCCCACCCATTTGGTCACGTTTGGGCACGTTTCGTCCCCTTTTCGCACCCCCGCACGTTCGGTAAATCGGCCGTAAAACGAGGTTCGGACCTCGGAATCGACTCCCGTCTTCTCCGACGTTCGACTGTCGCACGTATCTAATGCATCACCCCAAAATCCCGCACTGCCCCGGAAACGCGAAAGTTGGCCAAGATCCGTGAGCTACAGCACACGGCCTTGGCCGCGGGGTGGCTGCGTGCCTAGGCCTTGGCCGCGGGGTGGCCGCGTGCCTTGGCCGCGGGCGAGCATTTGGCCAAAATGTGAGCACACGGTCCTCGCCGTTGCTTCGTATTTTTGGACCAAAAACTGAGATCCACACCTACCTTCCACTTCTTTCTCCGGTTTTGCCTGAATCCAACGAGTTGGCCCACCCGTTTGGGCAACCGTTCTCTGGCGGTAAAATGGCCGTAAAACGAGTTTCGGAAATCGGAATTGGATTCCGTTTTCTACCGCCACCGTCTCCCACCAAACCCGACGACGCCAGCCCAAAATCCCACGCCTCCCCCGAAACGCGAAATTTGGACACAATCCGTGTTCTATAGCTCACGGATTTTGGCCTTTTCTGGCGGAAAAATGGGCGCAGTGCCTCCCGCATTATTTTTGCCATTTCTTCGAGCGGAAAGCAGTATTTACACCGTGAGGAGGCCCCCGGCCCAGTTCTAGCACAATCGGACCAATTCGAGGGCACGTTTCGTCGCCTTTTCGCACACCCGCACCCTCGGGAAATCGGCCGTAAAACCGGGTTCGGACCTCGAAATCGACTCCCCTCTTTTCCGACGCTCGACTGTCGAACGTATCTAATGCATCACCCCAAAATCCCGCACCACCCCGGAAACGCGAAAGTTGGCCAAGATCAGTGAGCGACAGCACACGGCCTTGGCCTTGGCCGCGGTGTGGCTACGTACCTGGGCCTTGGCCGCGGGGTGGCTGGGTGCCATGGCCTTGGCCTTGGCCACCGGGTGGCTGTGTGCCAAGACCTTGGCCGCGGGGTGGCTGCGTGCCTAGGCCTTGGCCGCGGGCTGGCTGGGTGCCATGGCCTTGGCCGCAGGGTGGACGCGTGCCTAGGCCATGGCCACGGGGTGGCTACGTGCCTCGGCCTTGGCCGCGGGGTGGCTGCGAGCCATAGCCTTGGCCTTGGCCTCGGGGTGGCTGCGTGCCAAGGCCTTGGCCGCGGGCTGGCTGCGTGCCTAGGCCTTGGCCGCTGGCTGGCTGGGTGCCATGGCCTTGGCCGCAGGGTGGACGCGTGCCTAGGCCTTGGCCACGGGGTGGCTGCGTGCCTCGGCCTTGGCCTTGGCCGCGGGCTGGCTACGTGCCTTTCTCGAAATGCAGCATATGCTCGCAACCAAGGCAGGTCGCACACTCTCACGCACACACAACACACCGGCCGCACTCCCGAGGCAAGGATAGGGAGCTCGAGCGTGGCCCTGGGCCTTGGCGTTGACCGCGGGGTGGCTGCATGGCTTGGCCTTGGCCGCGGGCGAGCATTTGACCAAAAACTGAGATCCACACCTAGCTTTCACTTCTTTCTCCGGTTTTGCCTGAATCGGACGAGTGGGCCCACCCGTTTGGGCACCCGTTCGCTGCCGGTAAGATGGCCGTAAAACGAGTTTCGGAGCTCGGAATTGGATTCCGTTTTCTCCCGGCACCGACTCCCACCAAACCCGACGACGCCAGCCCAAAATCCCACGCCGCACCCGAAACGCGAAATTTGCCCACAATCCGTGTGCTATAGCTCACGGATTTTGGCCTTTTCCCGGGGAAAAATAGACGCAGGGCCTCCTGCATTATTTTCGCCATTTCTTCATGCGGAAAACAGTACTTGCCCCGTCAGGAGGCCCCCGGCCCAGTTCGGCCACAATCGGAGCAATTTACGGGCACGTTTCGTCCCCTTTTCGCACCCCCGCACCCTCGGTAAATCGGCCGTAAAACGCGGTTCGGACCTCAAAATCGACTCCCCTCTTTTCCTACGCTCGACTGTCGCACGTATCTAATGCATCACCCTAAAATCCCGCACCACCCCGGAAACGCGAAAGTTGGCCAAGATCCGTGAGCTACAGCACACAGCCTTGGCGTTGGTCGCGGGGTGGATGCATGCCATTGCCTTGTCCTTGGCCGCGGGGTGGCTGCGTGCCAAGGCCTTGGCCGCGGGCTGGCTGCGTGGCTAGGCCTTGGCCGCGGGCTGGCTGGGTGCCATGGCCTTGGCCGTGGGGTGGCTGCGTGCCTCGGCCTTGGCCTTGGCCGCGGGCTGGCTCCGTGCCTTGCTCGAAATGCAGCACATGGTCGCGACCAAGGCAGGTCGTACACTCTCACGCACACACAACACACACTTGGGCCGCGCTCCCGAGGCAAGGATAGGGAGCTCGAGCGTGGCCCTGTGCCTTGGCGATGGCCGCGGGGTGGCTGTGTGGCTTGGCCTTGGCCGCGGGCGAGCATTTGGCCAAAATGTGAGCACACGGTCCTCGCCGTTTCTTCGTATTCTTGGACCAAAAACTGAGATCCACACCTACCTTCCACTTCTTTCTCCGGTTTTGCCTGAATTGGACGAGTTGGCCCACCCGTTTGGGCACCCGTTCGCTGCCGGTAAGATGGCCGTAAAACGAGTTTCGGAGCTCAGAATTGGATTCCGTTTTCTCCCGCCACCGACTCCCACCAAACCCGACGACACCAGCCCAAAATCCCACGCCGCCCCCGAAATGCGAAATTTGGTGGCAATCCATGTGCTATAGCTCTCGGATTTTGGCCTTTTCTGGCGGAAAAATGGGCGCAGGGCCTCCCGCATTATTTTTGCCATTTCTTCGAGCGGAAAGCAGTACTTGTGCCATGAGGAGGCCCCCTTCCCAGTTCTACCACAATCGGACCAATTCGAGGGCACGTTTCGTCCCCTTTTCGCACCCCCACACCCTCGGTAAATCGGCCGTAAAACGAGGTTCAGACCTCGAAATCGACTCCCCTCTTTTCCGACGTTCGACAGTCGCACGTATCTAATGCATCACCCCAAAATCCGGCACCGCCCCGGAAACGCAAAAGTTGGCCAAGATCCGTGAGCGACAGCACACGGCCTTGGCATTGGCCGCGGGGTGGCTGCGGGCCATGGCCTTGGCCGCGGGGTGGACGCGTGCCTTGGCCTTGGCCACGGGGTGGCTGCGTGCCTCGGCCTTGGCCTTGGCCACGGGGTGGCTGCGTGCCTCGGCCTTGGCCTTGGCCGCGGGCTGGCTCCGTGCCTTGTTCGAAATGCAGCACATGCTCGCGACCAAGGCAGGTCGCACACTCTCACCCACACACAACACACACTCGGGCTGCGCTCCCGGGGCAAGGATAGGGAGCTCGAGCGTGGCCTTGTGCCTTGGCGTTGGCCGCGGGGTGGCTGCGTGGCTTGGCCTTGGCCGCGGGTGAGCATTTGGGCAAAATGTGAGCACACAGTCCTCGCCGTTTCTTCGTATTCTTGGACCAAAAAATGAGATCCACACCTATCTTCCACTTCTTTCTCCGGTTTTGCCTGAATCGGACGAGTTGGCCCACCCGTTTGGGCACCCGTTCTCTGGCGGTGAGATGGCTGCAAAACGATTTTCGGAGCTCGGAATTGGATTCCGTTTTCTCCCGCCACCGACTCCCACCAAACCCGACCACCCCGGCCCAAAATCCCACGCCGCCCCCGAAACGCGAAATTTGCCCACAATCCATGTGCTATAGCTCACGGATTTTGGCCTTTTCGTACGTCGCACACTCTCGCGCACACACAACACAAACTTGGGCCGCGCTTCCGGGGCAAGGATAGGGAGCTCGCGCGTGGCCCTGTGCCTTGGCCCTGGCCGCGGGGTGGCCGCGTGCATTGGCCGCCGGTTAGCATTTGGCCAAAATGTGAGCACACGGTCCTCGCCGTTGCTTCGTATTCTTCGACCAAAAACTGAGATCCACACCTACCTTCCACTTCTTTCACCGGTTTTGCCTCAATCGGACGCGTTGGCCCACCCGTTCTCTGGCGGTAAAATGGCAGTAAAACGAGTTTCGGAGCTCGGAATTGGATTCCGATTTCTCCCGCCACCCACTCCCACCAAACCCGACCACACCCGCCAAAAATCCCATGCCACCACCGAAACGCAAAATTTGGCCGCAATCCGTCTACTATAACTCACGGATTTTGGCCTTTCCGGGCGGAAAGATGGGCGCAGAGCCTCCGGAATTATTTTTGCCATTTCTTCGATCGTAAAATAGTACTAGCACCGTGAGGAGGCCCCCGGCCCAGTTCAACCACAACCGGACAAATTCACGGGCACATTTCATCCCCTTTTCGTACCCCCGCACGTTCGGTAAATCGGCCGTAAAATGAGGTTCGGACCTCGGAATCGACTCCCGTCTTCTCCGACGTTCGACTGTTGCACGTATCTAATGCATCAGCCCAAAATCCCTCACCGTCCCGGAAACGCGAAATTTGGCCAAGATCCGTGAGCTACAGCAGATGGCCTTGGCCGCGGGGTGGCTGCGTGCCTAGGCCTTGGCACCAGCGTGGCTGGGTGCCATGGCCTTGGCATTGGCCATGGGGTGGTTGCGTGCCTTGGCCTTGGCCACGGGGTGGATCCGTGCCTTCGCCTTGGCCGCAGGGTGGCTGGGTGCCATGGCCTTGGCCGCGGGGTGGCTGGTTGCCACGGCCTTGCCCTTGGCCGCGGGCTGGCTGCGTGCCTTGCTCGAAATGCAGCACATGCTCGTGACCAAGACACATCGTACACTCTCGCGCACACACAACACAAACTTGGCCCGCGCTTCCGGGGCAAGGATAGGGAGCTCGAGCGTGGTCCTGTGCCTTGGCCTTGGCCGCGGGGTGGCCGAGGGCGAGCATTTGGCCAAAATGTGAGCACACGGTCCTCGCCGTTGCTTCGTATTCTTCGACCAAAAACTGAGATCCACACCTACCTTCCACTTCTTTCTCCGGTTTTGCCTGAATCGGACGAGTTGGCCCGCCCGTTTGGGCACCCGTTCTCTGGCGGTAAAATGGCCGTAAAACGAGTTTCGGAGCTCGGAATTGGATTCCGTTTGCTCCCGCCACCGACTCCCACCAAACCCGACCACGCCAGCCAAAAATCCCACGCCACCCCCGAAACGCGAAATATGGCCGAAATCCATCTGCTATAGCTCACGGATTTTGGCCTTTTCGGGCGGAAAAATGGGCGCAGGGCCTCCCGAATTATTTTCGCCATTTCTTCGATCGCAAAACAGTACTAGCACCGTGAGGAGGCCCCCGGCCCAGTTCTACAACAACCGGACCAATTCGCGGGCACGTTTCGTCCCCTTTTCGCACCACCGCACGTTCGGTAAATCGGCCGTAAAATGAGGTTCGGACCTCGGAATCGACTCCCGTCTTCTCCGATGTTCGACTGTCACACGTATCTAATGCATCACCTCAAAATCCCGCACCGCCCCGGAAACGCGAAATTTGGCCATGATCCGTGAGCTACAGCAGACGGCCTTGGCCGCGGGGTGGCTGCGTGCCTAGACCTTGGCAGCGGCGTGGCTGGGTGCCATGGCCTTGGCCTTGGCCACGGGGTGGCTGCGTGCCTTGGCCTTGGCCGCGGGCTGGCTGCGTGCCTTGCTTGAAATGCAGCACATGCTCGCGACCAAGGCACGTCGCACACTCTCGCGCACACACAACACACACTTGGGCCGCGCTCCCGGGGCAAGGATAGGGAGATCGAGCGTGGCCCTGAGCCTTGGCCTTGGCCGCAGGGTGGCCGCATGCCTTGGCCTTGGCCTTGGCCGCGGGCGAGCATTTGACCAAAATGTGAGGACACGGTCCTCACCGTTCCTTCCCATTCTTGGACCAAAAAATGAGATCCACACCTACCTTCCACTTCTTTCTCCAGTTTTGCCTGAATCGGACGAGTTGGCCCGCCCGTTTGCGAACCCGTTCTCTGGCGGTAAAATGGCCGTAAAACGAGTTTAGGAGTTCGGAATTGGATTCCGTTTTCTCCCGCCACCGACTCCCACCAAACCCGACCACGCCAGCCCAAATCCCACGCCGCCCCCGAAACGCGAAATTTGGCCACAATCCGTGTGCTATATAGCTCACGGATTTTGGGCTTTTCCGGGGAAAAAATGGGCGCAGGGCCTCCAGCGGGGTGGCCCACTCGTCCGATTCAGGCAAAACCGGAGAAAGATGTGGAAGGTAGGTGTGGATCTCAGTTTTTGGTCCAAGAATACGAAGAAACGGCGACGACCGTGTGCTCACATTTTGGCCAAATGCTCGCCCGCGGCCAAGGCCAAGCCATGCAGCCACCCTGCGGCCAACGCCAAGGCATAGGGCCACGCTCGAGCTCCCTATCCTTGCCTTGGGAGCGCGGCCGGAGTGTGCGTTGTGTGTGCGTGAGAGTGTGCGACCTGCCTTGGTCGCCAGCATATGCTGCATTCCGAGAAAGGCACGTAGCCAGCCCACGGCCAAGGCCAAGGCCGAGGCACGCAGCCACCCCGTGGCCAAGGCCTAGGTACGCGTCCACCCCACGGCCAAGGCCATGGCACCCAGCCAGCCCGCGGCCAAGGCCTAGGCACGCAGCCACCCCGCGGCCAAGGCCAAGGCCGTGTGTTGTAGCTCACGGATCTTGGCCAACTGTCACGTTTCCGGGGCGGTGCAGGATTTCGGGGTGATGCATTAGATACGTACGACAGTCGAGCGTTGGAAAAGAGGGGAGTCGAGGTCCGAACCTCGTTTTACGGCCGATTTACCGAGGGTGCGGGGGTGCGAAAAGGGGACGAAATGTGCCCTCGAATAGGTTCAATTGTGGTAAAACTTGGCCTTGGCCGCGGGCTGGCTGCGTGCCTTGCTCGAAATGCAGCACATGCTCGTGACCAAGGCACGTCGCACACTCTCGCCCATACACAACACAAACTTGGGCCGCCCTCCAGGGGCAAGGATAGGGAGCTCGAGCATGGCCCTGTGCCTTGGCCTTGGCCGCGGGGTGGCCGCGTGCCTTGGCCGCGGGCGAGCATTTGGCCAAAATGTGAGCACACAGTCCTCGCCGTTGCTTCGTATTCTTGGACCAAAAACTGAGATCCACACCTACCTTCCACTTCTTTCTCCGGTTTTGCCTGAATCGGACGAGTTGGCCCACTCGATTGGGCACCCGTTCTCTGGCGGTAAAATGGCCGTAAAACGAGTTTCGGAGCTCGGAATTGGATTCCGTTTTCTCCCGCCACCGACTCCCACCAAACCCGACCACGCCAGCCAAAAATCCCACGCCGCCCCTGAAACACTAAATTTGGCCACAATCCGTGTGCTATAGCTCACGGAATTTGGCCTTTTCGGGCGGAAAAATGGGCGCAGGGCCTCTCGTAGGAGCTTGCGGGGCTTTCCCGAACCTTAATTTTGTGTTTCTCTTATGTTTTCACGCATTTTTTGTAGCACGAATTTTTTAACCCTAACTTTTTTCAACAATAAGACTGGATTTGACCACAGAAAGCAGCAACTTAAATGTCCAATTGTGATGTGAAATCGTTAATTATTTGATTTATAATTAATTTGTATCTTAGATCCAAATATAAATTTTATTTGCGAGTTGTATATTGATATTTTAAGTTGTCTCAATGGTAGGCTTGAAAATTTATTTGCATTTTTGACCTACATGTTAGGGGTTCAAGCGAGAGCTAAAGCTTCGAATATTCTCTTCAAATATTATTACATTAATTTCAAAAACAACACATCTGAATATTTCACATTTAATTTAAAAATTATTTTCTGCTGCATATTAGGATATATATGCAATCGACAATCGAGGTATTAGAGCAATTTTGGACCCACCAAAGCGATGAGACACCACCAGTCCTTGAGCTGACTCTCACCCCCCAAAAAAAAGAGTATATTGAATTACGGTGTGATTATTTCCATGATGGTAGAAAAAAATGTGAAATACTATTAAATAGAAAGAGAAAAATATTTCGTAGCACGAAAAGAGGTGTTTTTGGCCTCACGTGGCATGCTGGGAGTGGGGGGCAAAACGGGTGCTCACGGCCAAGGCACGGGGCCACACTCAAGCTCCCTATCCTTGCCTCGGGAGCGCGTGTTGGCTGCACCATACCTGGGCATTGGCCGCGGCACGAAAGTTGGACCAGATCCGCGAGCTACAGCACACGGTCTTTGGCCATTTTGGCCCGAAAAATGGGGCCCGGAGCTTCCGCGCTGTTTCCCCCACTTTTGAGTCCCGTAAGATAACTTCGGTCGAAATACGTCACCTCCTAAAATTTCGGCCCAAACAAAGTCGGACAGACGCTTGGGCCACGCCCGCTATATGCATTGGCCGTTGATGCCGCGCGCGTGCGGGCTGCGGGCGGGCTGCCTGCCTTGGCCTTGGCCCCGTGGTGGCTGCGTGCCTGGACCTTGGCCGCGGGCTGGCTGCGTGCCTTGCTCGAAATGCAGCACATGCTCGCGACCAAGGCACGTCGTACACTCTCACGCACACACAACACACACTTGGGCCGCGCTCCCGGGGCAAGGATAGGGAGCTCGAGCGTGGCCCTGTGCCTTGGCCTTGGCCTTGGCCGCGGGCGAGCATTTGGCCAAAATGTGAGCACACGGTCCTCGCTGTTGCTTCGTATTCTTGGACCAAAAACTGAGATCCACACCTACCTTCCACTTCTTTCTCCGGTTTTGCCTGTATCGGATGAGTTGGCCCACCCGTTTGGGCACCCGTTCTCTGGTGGTAAAATGGCCGTAAAATGAGTTTCGGAGCTCGGAATTGGATTCCCTTTTCTCCCGCCACCGACTCCCACCAAACCCGACCACGCCAGCCAAAAATCCCACGCCGCCCCCGAAACGCAAAATTTGGCCGCAATCCGTGTGCTATAGCTCATGGATTTTGGCCTTTTCGGGCGGAAAAATAGGCGCAGGACCTCCCGCATTATTTTCACCATTTCTTCAAGAGAAAAACAGTACTAGCACCGTGAGGAGGCCCCCGGCCCAGTTCTACCACAACCGGACCAATTCGCGGGCACGTTTCGTCCCCTTTTCGCACCCCCGCACGTTCACTAAATCAGACGTAAAATGAGGTTCGGACCTCGGAATGGACTCCCGTCTTCTGCGACGTTCGACTGTCGCACGTATCTAATGCATCACCTCAAAATCCCGCCCCGCCCCAGAAATGCGAAAGTTGGCCAAGATCCGTGAGCTACAGCACACGGCCTTGGCTGCACGGTGGCTGCATGCCTAGGCCTTGGCAGCGGCGTGGCTGGGTGCCATGGCCTTGGCCTTGGCCACGGAGTGGCTGCGTGCCTTGGCCTTGGCCACGGGGTAGCTGGGTGCCATGGCCTTGGCCTTGGCCGCGGGGTGGCTGCGTGCCTAGGCCTTGGCCGCGGGGTGGCTGCGTGCCTAGGCCTTGGCCGCGGGGTGGCTGGGTGCCATGGCCTTGGCCTTGGCCGCAGGGTGGCTGCGTGCCTAGGCCTTGGCCGCGGGCTGGCTGCGTGCCTTGCTGGAAATGCAGCACATGCTTGCGACCAAGGCACGTCGCACACTCTCGCGCACACACAACACACACTTGGGCCGCGCTCCCGGGGCAAGGATAGGGAGCTCGAGCGTGGCCCTGTGCCTTGGCCTTGGCTGCGTGCCTTGGCGTTGGCCTTGGCCGCGGGCGAGCATTTTGCCAAAATTTGAGCACACGGTCCTCACCGTTGCTTCGTATTCTTGGACCAAAAACTGAGATCCACACCTACCTTCCACTTCTTTCTCCGGTTTTGCCTGAATCGGACGAGTTGGCCCACCCGTTTGGGAACCCGTTCTCTGGCGGTAAAATGGCCGTAAAACGAGTTTCGGAGCTCGGAATTGGATTCCGTTTTCTCCCGCCACCGACTCCCACCAAACCCGACTACGCCTGCCAAAAATCCCACGCCGCCCCCGAAACGCGAAATTTTGCCGCAATCCGTGCGCTATAGCTCACGGATTTTGCCCTTTTCGGGCGGAAAAATGGGCGCAGGGCCTCCCGCATTATTTTCGCCATTTCTTCGAGAGGAAAACCGTGGTAGCACCGTGAGGAGGCCCCCGGCCCAGTTCTACCACAACCGGACCAATTCGCGGGCACGTTTCGTCCCCTTGTCGCACCCCCGCACGTTCGGTAAATCAGACGTAAAACGAGGTTGGGACCTCGGAATCGACTCCCGTCTTCTCCGATGTTCGACTGTCGAACCTCTCTAATGCATCACCCAAAAATCCCGCCACGCCCTGGAAACGCGAAAGTTGGCCAAGATCCGTGAGCTACAGCACACGGCCTTGGCCGCGGGGTGGCTGCATGCCTAGGCCTTAGCCACGGGGTGGCTGGGTGCCATGGCCTTGGCCTTGGCCGCGGGCTGGCTGCGTGCCATGCTCGAAATGCAGCACATGCTCGCGACCAAGGCACGTCGCACACTCTCACGCACACACAATACACACTTGGGCCGCGCTCCCGGGGCAAGGATAGGGAGCTCGAGCGTGGCCCTGTGCCTTGGCCTTGGCCGCGGGCGAGCATTTTGCCAAAATGTGAGCACGCGGTCCTTGCCGTTGCTTCGTATTCTTGGACCAAAAACTAAGATCCACACCTACCTTCCACTTCTTTCTCCGGTTTTACCTGAATCGGACGAGTTGTCCCACCCGTTTGGGAACCCGTTCTCTGGCGGCAAAATGGCCGTAAAACGAGTTTCGGAGCTCAGAATTGGATTCCGTTTTCTCCCGCCACCGACTCCCACCAAACCCAACCACGCCAGAAAAAAATTCCACGCCGCCCCTGAAACGCGAAATTTTGCCGAAATCAGTGTGCTATAGCTCACGGATTTCGGCCTTTTCAGGCGGAAAAATGGGCGCAGGGCCTCCCGCATTATTTTCGCCATTTCTTCGAGCGGAAAACAGTACTTGCGCCGTGAGGAGGGCCCCGGCCCAGTTCTACCACAATCGGACCAATTCGAGGGAACGTTTCGTCCCCTTTTCGCACCCCCGCACCCTCGGTAAATCGGCCGTAAAACGAGGTTCGGACCTCGAAATCGACTCCCCTCTTTTCTGATGTTCGACTGTCGCACGTATCTATTGCATCACCCCAAAATCCCGCACCGCCCCTGAAACACGAAAGTTGGCCAAGATCCGTGAGTGACAGCACCAGGCCTTGGCCTTGGCCGCGGGGTGGCTGCGTGCCTAGGCCTTGGCCGCGGGGTGGCTGGGTGCCATGGCCTTGGCCTTGGCCACCGGGTGGCTGTGTGCCAAAGCCTTGGCCGCGGGGTGGCTGCGTGCCTAGGCCTTGGCCACGGGCTGGCTGGGTGCCATGGCCTTGGCCGGGGGTGGACGCATGCCTAGGCCTTTCCCACGGGGTGGCTGCGTGCCTCGACCTTGGCCTTGGCCGCGGGCTGGCTACGTGCCTTTCTCGAAATGCAGCAAATGCTCGCAACCAAGGCAGGTCATACACTCGCACGCACACACAACACACACTCTGGCCGCGCTCCCGAGGCAAGGATAGGGAGCTCGAGCGTGGCCCTGTGCCTTGGCGTTGGCCGCGGGGTGGCTGCATGGCTTGGCCTTGGCCGCGGGCGAGCATTTTGCCAAAATGTGAGCACACGGTCCTCGCCGTTGCTTCGTATTCTTGGACCAAAAACTGAGATCCACACCTACCTTCCACTTCTTTCTCCGGTTTTTCCTGAATCGGACGAGTTGGCCCACCCGTTTGGGAACCCGTTCTCTGGCGGTAAAATGGCCGTAAAACGGGTTTCGGAGCTCGGAATTGGATTCCGTTTTCTCCCGCCACCGACTCCCACCAAACCCGACGACGCCAGCCCAAAATCCCACGCCGCCCCCGAAACGCGAAATTTCGGCACAATCCGTGTGCTATAGCTCACGGATTTTGGCCTTTTCCGGGGGAAAAATGGGCGCAGGGCCTCCCGCATTATTTTTGCCATTTCTTCGAGCGGAAAACAGTACTTACGCCGTGAGGAGGCCCTCGTCCCAGTTCTACGACAATCGGACCAATTCGCGGGCACGTTTCGTCCCCTTTTCGCACCCCCGCACCCTCGGTAAATCGGCTGTAAAACGAGGTTCGGACCTCGAAATCGTCTCCCCTTTTTTCCAACGCTCGACTGTCGGACGTATCTAATGCATCACCCCAAAATCCCGCACCGCCCCGGAAACGCGAAAGTTGGCCAAGATCCGTGAGCTACAGCACACGGCCTTGGCCTTGGCCGCTGGGTGGCTGCGTGTCATGGCCTTGGGCGCGGGCTGGCTGCGTGCCAAGGCCTTGGCCGCGGGCTGGCTGGGTGCCATGGCATTGGCCGCGGGCTGGCTGGGTGCCATGGCATTGGCCGCGGGCTGGCTGGGTGCCATGGCCTTCGCCGCGGGGTGGACGCGTGCCTTGGCCTTGGCCACGGGGTGGCTGCGTGCCTCGGCCTTGGCCATGGCCGCGGGCTGGCTCCGTGCCTTGCTCGAAATGCAGCACATGCTCGTGACCAAGGCAGGTCGCACACTCTCACGCACACACAACACACACTCCGGCCGCGCTCCTGAGGCAAGGATAGGGAGCTCGAGCGTGGCCCTGTGCCTTGGCGTTGGCCGCGGGGTGTCTGCGTGGCTTGGCCTTGGCCGCGGGAGAGCATTTGGCCAAAATGTGAGCACACGGTCCTCGCCGTTTCTTCGTATTCTTGGACCAAAAACTGAGATCCACACCTACCTTCCACTTCTTTCTCCGGTTTTTCCTGAATCGGACGACTTGGCCCACCCGTTTGGCCAACCGTTCGCTGCCGGTAAGATGTCCGTAAAACGAGTTTCGGAGCTCGGAATTGGATTCGGTTTTCTCCCGCCACCGACTCCCACCAAACCCGACGACGCCAGCTCAAAATCCAACGCCGCCCCCGAAACGCGAAATGTGGCCACAATCCGTGTGCTATAGCTCACGGATTTTGGCCTTTTCTGGTGGAAAAATGGGCGCAGGGCCTCCCGCATTATTTTTGCCATTTCTTCGAGCGGAAAGCAGTACTTGCGCCGTGAGGAGGCCCCCGGCCCAGTTCTACCACAATCGGAACAATTCGATGGCACGTTTCGTCCCCTTTTCGCACCCCCGCACGCTCGGTAAATCGGCCGTAAAACGAGGTTCGGACCTCGAAATAGACTCCCCTCTTTTCTGACATTCGACTGTCACACGTATCTAACGCATCACCCGAAAATCCCGCACCGCCCCAGAAACGCGAAAGTTGGCCAAGATCCGTGAGTGACAGCACACGGCCTTGGCCTTGGCCGCGGGCTGGCTGGGTGCCATGGCCTTGGCCGCGGGGTGGATGCGTGCCTAGGCCTTGGCCGCGGGGTGGACGCGTGCCTAGGCCTTGTCCACGGGGTGGCTGCGTGCCTCGGCCTTGGCCTTGGCCGCGGGCTGGCTACGTGCCTTTCTCGAAATGCACCATATGCTCGCGACCAAGGCAGGTCGCACACTCTCACGCACACACAACACACACTCCGGCCGCGCTCCTGAGGCAAGGATAGGGAGTTCGAGCGTGGCCCTGTGCCTTGGCGTTGGCCGCGGGGTGGCTGCATGGCTTGGCCTTGGCCGCGGGCGAGCATTTGGCCAAAATGTGAGCACACGGTCCTCGCCGTTGCTTCGTATTCTTGGACCAAAAACTGAGATCCACACCTACCTTCCACTTCTTTCTCCGTTTTCTCCCACCACCGACTCCCACCAAACCCGACCATGCCAGCCCAAAATCCCACGCCGACCCCGAAACGCGAAATTTGGCCACAATCCGTGTGCTATAGCTCACGGATTTTGGCCTTTTCCGGGGGAAAAATGGGCGAAGATCCTCCCGCATTATTTTCGCAATTTCGTTGAGTGGAAAACAGTACTTGCGCCGTGAGGAGGCCCCCGGCCCAGTTCTACCACAATCGGACCAATTCGCGGGCACGTTTCGTCCCCTTTTCGCACCCCTGCACTCTCGGAAAATCGGCCATAAAACGAGGTTCGGACCTCGAAATCGACTCCCCTCTTCTCCAACCCTTGACTGTCGCACGTATCTAATGCATCACCCCAAAATCCCGCACTGCCCCGGAAACGCGAAAGTTGGCCAAGATCCGTGAGCTACAGCACACGGCCTTGGCCGTGGCAACCCCGCGGGCTGGCTGGGTGCCATGGCCTTGGCCGCGGGGTGGATGCGTGCCTTGGCCTTGGCCACGGGGTGGCTGCGTGCCTCGTCCTTGGCCTTGGCCACGGGCTGGCTCCGTGGCTTGCTCGAAATGCAGCACATGCTCGCGACCAAGGCAGGTCGCACACTCTCACGCACACACAACACACACTCCGACCGCGCTCCCGAGGCAAGGATAGGGTGGCTGCGTGGCTTGGCCTTGGCCGCGGGCGAGCATTTGGCCAAAATGTGAGCACACGGTCCTCGCCGTTTCTTCGTATTCTTGGACCAAAAACTGAGATCCACACCTACCTTCCACTTCTTTCTCCGGTTTTGCCTGAATCGGACGAGTTGGCCCACCCGTTTGGGCACCCGTTCGGGCACCCGTTCGCACCCGGTAAGATGGCCGTAAAACGAGTTTCGGAGTTCGGAATTGGATTCCGTTTCTCCCGCCACCCACTCCCAGCAAACCCGACGACGCCAGCCCAAAATCCCACTCCGCCCACGAAACGCGAAATTTGTCCACAATCCGTGTGATATAGCTCACGGATTTTGGCCTTTTCCGGGGGAAAAATGGGCGCAGGGCCTCCCGCATTATTTTCGCAATTTCTTTGAGTGGAAAACATTAATTGCGCCGTGAGGAGGCCCCCGGCCCAGTTCTACCGCAATCGGACCAATTCGCGGGCAAGTTTCGTCCCCTTTTCGCACCCCCGCACCCTCGGTAAATCGGCCATAAAACGAGGTTCGGACCGCGAAATCGACTCCCCTCTTTTCCGATGTTCGACTGTCGCACATATCTAATGCATCACCCCAAAATCCCGCACCGCCCCAGAAACGCGAAAGTTGGCCAAGATCCGTGAGCGACAGCACACGGACTTGGCCTTGGCCGCGGGGTGGCTGCGGGCCATGGCCTTGGCTTTGGCCTCGGGGTGGCTGCGTGCCATGGCCTTGGCCGCGGGCTGGCTCCGTGCCTTGCTCGAAATGCAGCACATGCTCGCGACCAAGGCAGGTCGCATACTCTCACGCACACACAACACACACTCCGGCCGCGCTCCCGAGGCAAGGATAGGGAGCTCGAGCGTGGCCCTGTGCCTTGGCGTTGGCCGCGGGGTGCCTGCATGGCTTGGCCTTGGCCGCGGGCGAGCATTTGACTAAAATGTGAGCACATGGTCCTCGCCGTTTCTTCATATTCTTGGACCAAAAACTGAGATCAACACCTACCTTCCACTTCTTTCTCCGGTTTTGCCTGAATCGGACGAGTTGGCCCACCCGTTTGGGCACCCATTCGCTGCAGGTAAGATGGCCGTAAAATGAGTTTCGGAACTCGGAATTGGATTCCGTTTTCTCCCGCCACCGACTCCCACCAAACCCGACGACGCCAGCCCAAAATCCCACGCCGACCCCGAAACGCGAAATTTGGCCACAGTCCATGTGCTATAGCTCACTGATTTTGGCATTTTCCGGGGGAAAAATGGGCACAGGGCCTCCCGCATTTTTTTCGCCATTTCATCGAGCGGAAAACAGTGCTTGCACCGAGAGGAGGCCCCCGGCCCAGCTCCACCACAATCGGACCAATTCGCGGGCACGTTTCGTCCCCTTTTCACACCCCCGCACCCTCTGTAAATCGGCCATAAAACGAGGTTCGGACCTCGAAATCGACTCCCCTCTTTTCCAACACTCGACTGTCGCACGTATCTAATGCATCACCCCAAAATCCTGCACCGCCCCGGAAACTCGAAAGTTGGCCAAGATCCGTGAGCTACAGCACACGGCCTTGGCCTCGGCCGCGGGGTGGCTGCGTGCCATGGCCTTGGCCTTGGCCGCGGGCTGGCACCGTGCCTTGCTCGAAATGCAGCACATGCTTGCGACCAAGGCAGGTCACACACTCTCACGCACACACAACTCACACTCCGGCCGCGCTCGCGAGGAAAGGATAGGGAGCTCGAGCGTGGCCTTGTGCCTTGGCGTTGGCCGCGCGGTGGCTGCGTGGCTTGGCTTTGGCCGCGGGCGAGCATTTGGCCAAAACGTGAGCGCACGGTCCTCACCGTTTCTTCGTATTTTTGGACCAAAAACTGAGATCCACACCTACCTTCCACTTCTTTCTCCGGTTTTGCCTGAATCGGACGAGTTGGCCCACCCGATTGGGCACCCGTTCGCTGCCGGTAAGATGGCCGTAAAACGAGTTTCGGAGCTCGGAATTGGATTCCGTTTTCTCCCACCACCGACTCCCACCAAAGCCGAGCACGCCAGCCCAAAATCCCACGCCGCCCCCGAAACTCGAAATTGGGGCACAATCCGTGTGCTATAGCTCACGGATTTTGGCCTTTTCTGGCGGAAAAATGGGTGCAGGGCCTCCCGCATTACTTTTGCCATTTCTTCGAGCGGAAAACATTACTTGCGCCGTGAGGAGGCCCCCGGCCCAGTTCTACCACAATCGGACCTATTCGAGGGCACGTTTCGTCCCCTTTTCGCACCCCCGCACCCTCAGTAAATTGGCCGTAAAACGAGGTTCGGACCTCGAAATCGACTCCCCTCTTTTCCGACGTTCGACTGTCGCACGTATCTAATGCATCACCCCAAAATCCTGCTCCACCCCGGAAAACGAAAGTTGGCCAAGATCCGTGAGCTACAGGACATGGCCTTGGCCTCGGCCGTGGGGTGGCTGCTTGCCATGGCCTTGGCCTTGGCCGCGGGCTGGCTCCTTGCCTTGCTCGAAATGCAGCACATGCTCGCGACCAAGGCAGGTCGCACACTCTCACGCACACACAACTCACACTCCGGCCGCGCTCCCGAGGAAAGGATAGGGAGCTCGAGCGTGGCCCTGTGCCTTGGCGTTGGCCGCACAGTGGCTGCGTGGCTTGGCCTTGGCCGCGGGCGAGCATTTGGCCAAAATGTGAGCACACGGTCCTTGCCGTTTCTTCGTATTTTTGGACCAAAAACTGAGATCCACACCTACCTTCCACTTCTTTCTCCGGTTTTGCCCGAATCGGACGAGTTGGCCCACCCGTTTGGGCACCCGTTCGCTGGCGGTAAGATGGCCGTAAAACGAGTTTCGGAGCTCGGAATTGGATTCCGTTTTCTCCCGCCGCCGACTCCCACCAAACCTGACCACGCCATCCCAAAATTCCACGCCGCCCCCAAAACGTGAAATTTGGCCACAATCCGTGTGCTATAGCTCACGGATTTTGGCCTTTTCTGACGGAAAAATGGGCGCAGGCCCTCCCGCATTATTTTCGCCATTTCTTCAATTGGAAAACAGTACTTGTGCCGTGAGGAGGCCCCCGGCCCAGTTCTACCACAATCGGACCAATTCGCGGGCACGTTTTGTCCCCTTTTCGCACCCCTGCACCCTCAGTAAATTGGCCGTAAAACGAGGTTCGGACCTCGAAATTGACTCCCCTCTTTTCCAACGCTCGACTGTCGCACGTATCTAATGCATCACCCCAAAATCCCGCACCGCCCTGGAAACGCGAAAGTTGGACAAGATCAGTGAGCTACAGCACACGGGCTTGGCCTTGGCCGCGGGGTGGCTGCGTGCCATGGCCTTGGCCTTGACCGCAGGGTGGCTGCATGCCATGGCCTTGGCCGCGGGCTGGCTGGGTGCCATGGCCTTGGCCGCGGGCTGGCTGGGTGCCATGGCCTTGGCCGCGGGCGGGCTGGCTGGGTGCCATGGCCTCGGCCTTGGCCTTGGCCGCGGGCTCGCTCCGTGCCTTGCTCGAAATGCAGCACATGCTCGCGACCAAGGCAGGTTGCACACTGTCACGCACACACAACACACACTCGGGCCGCCAAATTTCTTGTTTCGGGGGCGGCGTGGGATTTTTGGCTGGCGTGGTCGGGTTTGGTGGGTGTCGGTGGCGGGAGAAAACGGAATCCAATTCCCAGCTCCGAAACTCTTTTAACGGCCATTTTACCGCCAGAGAATGGGTTGCCAAACGGGTGGGCCAACTTGTCGGATTCAGGCAAAACCGGAGAAAGAAGTGGAAGGTAGGTGTGGATCTCAGTTTTTGGTCCAAGAATACGAAGCAACGGCGAGGACCGTGTGCTCACATTTTGGCCAAATGCCCGCCCGCGGCTAAGGCACGCGGCCACCCCGCAGCCAAGGCACGCGGCCACCCCGCGGCCAAGGCCAAGGCACAGGGCCACGCTCGAGCTCCCTATCCTTGCCCCGGGAGCGCGGCCCAAGTTTGTGTTGTGTGTGCGCGAGAGTGTGCGACGTGCCTTGTTCGCGAGCATGTGCTACATTTCAAGCAAGGCACGCAGCCACCCCGCGGCCACCGCCAAGGCCATGGTACCCAGCCACCCCGAGGCCAAAGCCTAGGCACGCAGCCACCCCGAGGCCATGGCACCCAGCCACCCCGCGGCCAAGGCCTAGGCACGCAGCCACCCCGCGGCCAAGGCCTAGGCACGCAGCCACCCCGCGGCCAAGGCTGTGTGCTGTAGCTCACGGATCTTGGCCAACTTTCTCGTTTCCAGGGCGGGGCGAGATTTTGGGGTGATGCATTAGATACGTGTGACAGTCGAACGTCGGAGGAGGCGGGAGTCAATTCCGAGGTCCGAACCTCGTTTTACGTCTGATTTACCGAACGTGCGGGGCTGCGAAAAGGGAACGAAACGTGCCCGCGAATTGGTCCGATTGTGGTAGAACTGGGCCGGGGCCCTCCTCACGGTGCTAGTACTGTTTTCCTCTCGAAGAAATGGCAAAAATAATGCGGGAGGCCCTGCGCTCATTTTTCCGCCCGAAAAGGCCAAAATCCGTGAGCTACAGCACACGGATTGCGGCCAAATTTCGCATTTCGTTGGCGGCGTGTGACTTTTGGCGGGCGCGGTCGGGTTTGGTGGGAGTCAGTGGCGGGAGAAAAAGGAATCCAATTCCAAGCTCCGAAACTCGTTTTAAAGCCATTTTACCACCAGAGAACGGGTGCCCAAACGGGTGGGCCAACTCGTCGGATTCAGGCAAAACCGGAGAAAGTATTGGAAGGTAGGTGTGGATCTCAGTTTTTGGTCCAAGAATACGAAGCAACGGCGAGGACCGTGTGCTCACATTTTGACCAAATGCTCGCCCGCGGCCAAGGCCAAGCCCAAGGCACGCGGCCTCCCCGCAGCGAAGGCCAAGGCACAGGGCCACGTTCGGCCCAAGTTTGTGTTGTGTTTGCGCGAGAGTATGCGACGTGCCTTGGTCGCGAGCATGTGCTGCATTTCGAGCAAGGCACGAAGCCAGCCCGCGGCCAAAGTCAAGGCACGCAGCCACCCCGCGCCCAAGGCATAGTCCATGGCACCCAGCCACCCCGCGGACAAGGCCTAGGCACGCAGCCACCCCGCGGCCATGGCCAAGGGCATGGCACCCAGCCACCCCGCGGCCAAGGCCAAGCCCATGGCACCCAGCCACCCCGCGGCCAAGGCCAAGGCACGCAGCCACCCCGTGGCCAAGGCCAAGGCCATGGCACCAAGCCACGCCGCTGCCAAGGCCTAGGCACACAGCCACCCCGCGGCCAAGGGCGTGTGCTGTAGCTCACGGATCTTGGCCAACTTTCGCGTTTCCGGGCAGTGCGGGATTTTGGGGTGATGCATTAGATACGTGCGACAGTCGAACATCGGAGAAGACGGGAGTCGATTCCGAGGTCCAAACCTCCTTTTACGGGCGATTTACCGAACGTGCGGTGGTGCGAAAAGGGGGCGAAATGTGCCCGCAAATTGGTCCGGTTGTGGTAGAACTGGGCGGGAGAAAACGGAATCCAATTCCGAGCTCCGAAACTCATTTAACGGCCATTTTACCGCCAGAGAACCGGTTCCCAAACGGGTGGGCCAACTCGTCCGATTCAGGCAAAACCGGAGAAAGAAGTGGAAGGTAGGTGTGGATCTCAGTTTTTGGTCCAAGAATACGAAGCAACGGTGAGGACCATGTGCTCACATTTTGGCCAAATGCTCGCCCGTGGCCAAGGCCAAGGCCAAGGCACGCAGCCACCCCGCGGCCAAGGCCGTGTGCTGTAGCTCACGGACCTTGGCCAACTTTCGCGTTTCTGGGGAGGGGCGGGATTTTGGGGTGATGCATTAGATACGTGCGACAGTCGAACGTCGGAGAAGACGGGAGTCGATTCCGAGGTCTGAACCTCGTTTTACGTCTGATTTACCGAACGTGCGGGGGTGCGAAAAGGGAACGAAACGTGCCCGCGAATTGGTCCGGTTGTGGTAGAACTGGGCCGGGGGCCTCCTCACGGTGCTAGTACTGTTTTCCTCTTGAAGAAATGGCGAAAATAATGCGGGAGGCCCTGCGTCCATTTTTCCGCCCGAAAAGGCCAAAATCCGTGAGCTACAGCACACGGATTGCGGCCAAATTTCGCGTTTCGGGGGCCGCGTGTGATTTTTGGCGGGCGTGGTCAGGTTTGGTGGGAGTCGGTGGCGGGAGAAAACGGAATCCAATTCCAAGCTCCAAAACTCGTTTTGCAGCCATTTTACCACCAGAGAACGGGTGCACAAACGGGTGGGCCAACTCGTCGGATTCAGGTAAAACCGGAGAAAGAAGTGGAAGGTAGGTGTGGATCTCAGTTTTTGGTCCAAGAATACAAAGCAACGGTGAGGACCGTGTGCTCACATTTTGGCAAAATGCTCGCCCGCGGCCAAGGCCAAGGCCAAGGCACGCGGCCACCCCGCGGCCAAGGCCAAGGCCAAGGCACACGGCCACCCCGCGGCCAAGGCCAAGGCTCAGGGCCACGCTCGAGCTCCGTATCCTTGCCCCGGGAGCGCGGCCCAAGTGTGTGTTGTGTGTGCGCGAGAGTGTGCGACGTGCCTTGGTCGCGAGCATGTGCTGCATTTCGAGCAAGGCACGCAGCCAGCCCGCGGCCAAGGCCAAGGCACGCAGCCACCCCGTGGCCAAGGCCAAGGCCATGGCACCCAGCCACCCCGCGGACAAGGCTTAGGTACGCAGCCACCCCGCGGCCAAGGCCAAGGCCATGGCACCCAGCCACCCCGCGGCCAAGGCCTAGGCACGCAGCCACCCCGTGGCCAAGGCCAAGGCCATGGCACCCAGCCATGCCGCGGCCAAGGCCAAGGCACGCAGCCACCCCGCGGCCAAGGCCAAGGCCATGGCACCCAGCCACCCCGCGGCCAAGGCCTAGGCACGCAGCCACCCCGTGGCCAAGGCCAAGGCCATGGCACCCAGCCACCCCTTTGCCAAGGCCAAGGCACGCGGCCACCCCGCGGCTAAGGCCAAGGCACAGGGCCACGCTCGAGCTCCCTATCCTTGCCCCAGGAGCGCGGTCCAAGTGTGTGTTGTGTGTGTGCGAGAGTGTGCGACGTGCCTCGGTCGCGAGCATGTGCTGCATTTCGAGCAAGGCACGCAGCCAGCCCGCGGCCAAAGCCAAGACACGCAGCCACCCCTCGGCCAAAGCCAAGGCCATGGCACGCAGCCACCCCGCGGCCAAGGCAATGAGCTACTTGGCCAACTTTCGCAGTTTTCCGCCCGAAACGGCCAAAATCCGTGAGCTATAGCACACGGATTGCGGCCAAACTTCGCGTTTCGGGGACGGCGTGGGATTTTTGGCTGGCGTAGTCAGGTTTGCTGGGAGTCGGTGGCGTGAGAAAACGGAATCCAATTCCGAGCTCCGAAACTCGTTTTACGGCCATTTTACTGCCAGAGAACGGGTGCCCAAACGGGTGGGTCAACTCGTCCGATTCAGGCAAAACCGGAGAAAGGACCGGAAGGTAGGTGTGGATCTCAGTTTTTGGTCCAAGAATACGAAGCAACGGTGAGGACCATGTGCTCACATTTTGGCCAAATGCTCGCCCGCGGCCAAGGCCAAGGCCAAGGCACGCGGCCACCCCGCGGCCAAGGCCAAGGCTCAGGGCCACGCTCGAGCTCCGTATCCTTGCCCCGGGAGCACGGCCCAAGTGTGTGTTGTGTGTGCGCGAGAGTGTGTGACGTGCCTTGGTCGCGAGCATGTGCTGCATTTCGAGCAAGGCACGCAGCCAGCCGCGGCCAAGGCCAAGGCACGCAGCCACCCCGTGGCCAAGGCCAAGGCCATGGCACCCAGCCACCCCGCGGACAAGGCTTAGGTACGCAGCCACCGCGCGGCCAAGGCCAAGGCCATGGCACCCAGCCACCCCGCGGCCAAGGCCTAGGCACGCAGCCAGCCCGTGGCCAAGCCCTAGGCACGCAGCCACCCCGTGGCCAAGGCCAAGGCCATGGCACCCAGCCACCCCTTTGCCAAGGCCAAGGCACGCGGCCACCCCGCGGCTAAGGCCAAGGCACAGGGCCACGCTCGAGCTCCCTATCCTTGCCCTAGGAGCGCGGTCCAAGTGTGTGTTGT
This sequence comes from Luvunga scandens, assembly GCA_030449905.1. Lineage (NCBI taxonomy): Eukaryota > Viridiplantae > Streptophyta > Magnoliopsida > Sapindales > Rutaceae > Luvunga > Luvunga scandens. Next base: position 36,823 of record JASUUG010001072.1, on the reverse strand, counting down.
GTGTGTGCGAGAGTGTGCGACGTGCCTCGGTCGCGAGCATGTGCTGCATTTCGAGCAAGGCACGCAGCCAGCCCGCGGCCAAAGCCAAGACACGCAGCCACCCCTCGGCCAAAGCCAAGGCCATGGCACGCAGCCACCCCGCGGCCAAGGCAATGAGCTACTTGGCCAACTTTCGCTGTTTTCCGCCCGAAAAGGCCAAAATCCGTGAGCTATAGCACACGGATTGCGGCCAAATTTCGTGATTCGGGGGCGGCGTGGGATTTTTGGCTGGAGTGGTCGGGTTTGCTGGGAGTCGGTGGCGGGAGAAAACTGAATCCAATTCCGAGCTCCGAAACTCGTTTTACGGCCATTTTACTGCCAGAGAACGGGTGCCCAAACGGGTGGGTCAACTCGTCCGATTCAGGCAAAACCGGAGAAAGAAGTGGAAGGTAGGTGTGGATCTCAGTTTTTGGTCCAAGAATACGAAGCAACGGCGTGGACCGTGTGCTCACATTTTGGCAAAATGCTCGCCCGCGGCCAAGGCACGCGGCCACCCCGTGGCCAAGGCCAAGGCACAGGGCCACGCTTGAGCTCCCTCTCCTTGCCCCTGGAGTGCGGCCCAAGTGTGTGTTGTGTGTGCGGGAGAGTGTGCGACGTGCCTTGGTCGCGAGCATGTGCTGCATTTCGAGCAAGGCACCCAGCCACCCCGCGGCCAAGGCCTAGCCACGCAGCCACCCCGTGGCCAAGGCCAAGGCCATGGCACCCAGCCACCCCGCAGCCAAGGCAAAGGCACGCAGCCACCCCGCGGCCGAGGCCGTGTGCTGTAGCTCACGGATCTTGGCCAACTTCCGCTTTTCCGGGCCGGGGCGGGATTTTGGGGTAATGCATTAGATACGTGCGACAGTCGAACGTCGGAGAAGACGGGAGTCGATTCCGAGGTCCGAACCTCGTTTTACGTCTGATTTACCGAACGTGCGGGGGTGCGAGGACCGTGTGCTCACATTTTGCCCAATTGATCGCCCGCGGCCAAGGCACGCAGCCACCCCGCGGCCAAGGCCAAGGCCATGGCACCCAGCCACACCGCGGCCAAGGCCTAGGCACGGAGCCACCCCGCTGCCAAGGCCGTGTGCTGTAGCTCACGGATCTTGGCCAACTTTCGCGTTTCCAGGGCGGGGCGGGATTTTTTGGTGATGCATGAGATACGTGCGACAGTCGAACGTCGGAGAAGACGGGAGTAGATTCCGAGGTCCGAACCTCGTTTTACGGCTGATTTACCGAATGTGCGGGGGTGCGAAAGGGGAACGAAACGTGCCCGCGAATTGGTCCGGTTGTGGTAGAACTGGGCCGGGGGCCTCCTCACGGTGCTAATATTGTTTTCCTCTCGAAGAATTGGCGAAAATAATGCGGGAGGCCCTGCGCCCATTTTTCTGCCCGAAAAGGCCAAAATCCGTGAGATATAGCACACGGATTGCGGCCAAATATCGTGTTTCGGGGGCGGCGTGGAATTTTTGGCTGGCGTGGTTGGGTTTGGTGGGAGTCAGTAGCAGGAGAAAAAGGAATCCACTTCCGAGCTCCAAAACTCGTTTTACGGCCATTTTACCGCCAGAGAACGGGTTCCCAAATGGGTGGGCCAACTCGTCCGATTCAGGCAAAACCGGAGAAAGAAGTGGAAGGTAGGTGTGGATCTCAGTTTTTGGTCCAAGAATGCGAAGCAACGGCGAGGACCGTGTCCTCACATTTTGGCCAAAAGCTCGCCTGCTGCCAAGGCCAAGGCCAAGGCACGCGGCCACCCCGCGGCGAAGGACAAGGCACAGGGCCACGCTCGAGCTCCCTATCCAATTCCCGGGAGGGCGGTCCAAGTGTGTGTTGTGTGTGTGCGACGTGCCTTGGTCGTGAGTATGTGCTGCATTTCGAGCAAGGCACGCAGCCATCCCGCGGCCAAAGCCAAGGCATGCAGCCACCCCGCGGCCAAGGCCAAGGCCATGGCTCCCGTGGCCAAGTCCTAGGCACGCAGCCACCCTGAGGCCAAGGCCAAGGCCATGGCACCCAGCCACCCCGCGGCCTAGGCCTAGTCACGCAGCCACCCCGTGGCCAAGGCCAAGGCACGCAGCCACCCCATGGCCACGGCCAAGGCCAAGGCACCCAGCCACGCCGCCACCCCGCGGCCAAGGCCGTGTGCTGTAGCTCAGGGATCTTGGCCAACTTTCGCGTTTCCGGGGCGGTGCGGGATTTTGGCGATATGCATTAGATACGTGCGACAGCCGAACGTCGGAGAAGACAGGAGTCGATTCCGAGGTCCGAACCTTGTTTTACGGCCGATTTACCGAACGTGCGGGGGTACGAAAAGGGGACGAAACGTGCCCGCGAATTGGTCCACCCCGCGGCCAAGGCCAAGGCACAAGGCCACGCTCGAGCTCCCTATCCTTCCCCCGGGAGCGCGGCTGAAGTGTGTATTGTGTGTGCGCGAGAGTGTGCGACGTGCCTTGGTCCCGAGAATGTGCTGCATTTCGAGCATGGCACTCAGCCAGCCCGAGGCCAAGGCCAAGGCACGCAGCCACCCCGCGGCCAAGGCCAAGGCCATGGCACCGAGCCACCCCGCGGCCAAGGCCTAGGCATGCAGCCACCCCTAGGCCAAGGCCGTGTGCTGTAGCTCACGGATCTTGGCCAACTTTCGCGTTTCCGGGGCGGGGCAGGATTTTGGGGTGATGCATTAGATATGTGCGACAGTCGAACGTCGGAGAAGACGGGAGTCGATTCCGAGGTCTGAACCTCGTTTTACGTCTAATTTAACTAACGTGCGGGGTTTGCGAACAGGGAACGAAACGTGCCCGCGAATTGGTCCGGTTGTAGTAGAACTGAGCCGGGGGTCTCCTCACGGTGCTAGTACTGTTTTCCTCTCGAAGAAATGGCGAAAATAATTCGGGAGGCCCTGCGCCCATTTTTCCGCCCTAAAAGGCCAAAATCCGTGAGCGCGGTCCAAGTGTGTGTTGTGTGTGTGCGAGAGTGTGCGACGTGCCTTGGTCGCGAGCATGTGCTGCATTTCGAGCAAGGCTCGCAGCCAGCCCGCAGCCAAAGCCAAGGCACGCAGCCACCCTGCGGCCAAAGCCAAGGCCATGGCACCCAGCCACCCCGCGGCGAAGGTCTAGGCACGTAGCCACCCCAAAGCCAAGGCCTAGGCACGCATCCACCCCGCGGCCATGGCCTAGGCACGCAGCCACCCCGTGGCCAAAGCCAAGGCCATGGCACCCAGCCACCCCGCGGCGAAGGCCTAGGCACGCTGCCACCCCGCGGCCAAGGCCTAGGCACGCATCCACCCCGCGGCCATGGCCTAGGCACGCAGCCACCCCGCGGCCATGGCCTAGGCACGCAGCCACCCCGCGGCCTAGCCGTGTGCTGTAGCTCACGGATCTTGCCCACCTTTCGCATTTTTCCGCCCGAAAAGGCCAAAATCCGTGAGCTATAGCACACGGATTGCGGCCAAATTTCGCGTTTCGGGGGCGGCGTGGGATTTTGGGCTGGCGTGTTCGGGTTTGGTGGGAGTCGGTGGTGGGAGAAAATGGAATCCAATTCCGAGCTCCGAAACTCGTTTTACAGCCATTTTACTGCCAGAGAACGGGTGCCCAAACAGGTGGGCCAACTCGTCGGATTCAGGCAAAACCGGAGAAAGAAGTGGAAGGTAGGTGTGGATCTCAGTTTTTGGTCCAAGAATACGAAGCAACGGCGAGGACCATGTGCTCACATTTTGGCAAAATGCTCGCCCGCGGCCAAGGCCAAGGCAGAGGGCCACGCTCGAGCTCCCTATCCATGCCCCGGGAGCGCGGTCCAAGTGTTTGTTGTGTGTGTGTGAGAGTGTGCGACGTGCCTTGGTCGCGAGCATGTGCTGCATTTCGAGCAAGGCACGCAGCCAGCCCGCGGCCAAAGCCAAGGCAAGCAGCCACCCCGCGGCCAAAGCCAAGGCCATAGCACCCAGCCACCCTGCGGCCAAGACCTAGGCACGCTGCCACCCCGCGGCCAAGGCCTAGGCACGCTGCCACCCCGCTGCCAAGGCCGTGTGCTGTAGCTCACGGATCTTGGCAAACTCTCGTGTTTCCCGGGCGGGGCGGGATTTTGGGGTGATGCATTAGATACTTGCGACAGTCGAACGTCGGAGAAGATGGGAGTCGATTCCGAGGTCCGAAACTCGTTTTACGGCCGATTTACCGAACGTGCGGGGGTGCGAAAAGGGGACGAAACGTTCCCGCGAATTGGTCCGGTTGTGGTAGAACTGGGCCGCGGGCCTCCTCACGGTGCTAGTACTGTTCTCCTCTCGAAGAAATGGCAAATATAATGCGGGAGGCCCAGCGCCCATTTTTCCGCCCGGAAAGGCCAAAATCCGTGAGCTATATAGCACACGGATTGCGTCCAAATTTCGCGTTTCGGGGGCGGCATGGGTTTTTTGGCTGGCGTGGTCGGGTTTGGTGGGAGTCGGTGGCGGGAGAAAACGGTATCCAATTCCGAGCTCTGAAACTCGTTTTACGGCCATTTTACCGCCAGAGAATGGGTTCCAAAACGGGTGGGCCAACTCGTCCGATTCAGGCAAAACCGGAGAAAGAAGTGGAAGGTAGTTGTGGATCTCAGTATTTGGTCCAAGAATGCGAAGCAACAGCGAGGACTGTGTGCTCACATTTTGGCCAAATGCTCGCCCGCGGCCAAGGCTAAGGCCAAGGCACAGGGCCACGCTCGAGCTCCCTATCCTTGCCCCGGGAGCGCGGTCCAAGTGTGTGTTGTGTGTGTGCGAGACTGTGCAACGTGCCTTGGTCGTGAGCATGTGCTGCATTTCGAGCAAGGCACGTCGCCAGCCCGCGGCCAAAGCCAACGCACGCAGCCTCCCCGCGGCCAAAGCCAAGGCCATGGCAACCAGCCACCCCGCGGCCAAAGCCAAGGCCATGGCAACCAGCCACCCCGCGGCCAAGGCCTAGGCACGCAGCCACCACGCGGCCAAGGCCTAGGCACGCAGCCATCCCGCGGCCATGGCCTAGGCACGCAACCACCCCGCGGCCATGGCCTAGGCACGAAGCCAGCCCGCGGCCAAGGCAAGGCACGCAGCTACCCCGCGGCCAAGGGCAAGGCCATGGCACCGAGCCACCCCGCGGCCAAGGCCTAGGAACGCAGCCACCCCACGGCCAACGCCAAGGCCATGGCACCCAGCCACCCCGCGGCCAAGGCCTAGGCACGCGGCCAAGGCCTAGGCACGCAGCCACCCCGCGGCCAAGGCCGTGTGCTGTAGCTTACGGATCTTGGCCAACTTTCGCCTTTCCGGGGCGGTGCCGGATTTTGGGGTGATGCATTAGATACGTGCGACAGTCGAACGTCGGAGAAGACGGGAGTCGATTCCGAGGTCCGAACGTCGTTTTACGGCCAATTTACCAAACGTGCGGGGGTGCGAAAAGGGGACGAAACGTGCCCGCGAATTGGTCCGGTTGTGGTAGAACTGGGCCGGGGGCCTCCTCACGGTGCTAGTACTGTTTTCCTCTCGAAGAAATGGCGAAAATAATGCGGGAGGCCCTGCTCCCATTTTTCCGCCCGAAAAGGCCAAAATCCGGGAGCTTTAGCACACGGATTGCGGCCAAATTTCGTGTTTCGGGGGCGGCGTGGGATTTTTAGCTGGCTTGGTCGGGTTTGGTGGGAGTCGGTGGCGGGAGAAAACGGAATGCAATTCCGAGCTCCGAAACTCGTTTAACAGCCATTTTACCGCCAGAGAACGGGTTCCCAAACGGGTGGGCCAACTCGTCCAATTCAGGCAAAACCGGAGAAAGAAGTGGAAGGTAGGTGTGGATCTCAGTTTTTTGTCCAAGAATACGAAGCAACGCCGAGGACCGTGTGCTCACATTTTGGCCAAATGCTCGCCCGCGGCCAAGGCCAAGGCCAAGGCACGCGGCCACCCCGCGGCCAAGGCCAAGGCCAAGGCACGCGGCCACCCCGCGGCCAAGGCCAAGGCACAGGGCCACGCTTGAGCACACAATCCTTGCCCCGGGAGCGCGGCCCAAGTGTGTGTTGTGTGTGCGAGACAGTGTGCGACGTGCCTTGGTCGCGAGCATGTGCTGCATTTCGAGAAAGGCACGCAGCCAGCCCGCGGCCAAGGCAAGGCACGCAGCCACCCCACGGCCAAGGGCAAGGCCATGGCACCCAGCCACCCCGCGGCCAAGTCCTAGGCACGCAGCCACTCCACGGCCAAGGCCAAGGCCATGGCACCCAGCCACCCCACGGCCAAGGTCTAGGCACGTAGCCACCCCACGGCCAAGGCCAAGGCCATGGCAGCCAGCCACGCCGCTGCCAAGGCCTAGGCATGCAGCCACCCCGCGGCCAAGGCCGTGTGCTGCAGCTCACGGATGTTGGCCAACTTTCGCATTTCCGGGGTGGTGCGGGATTTTGGGGTGATGCATTAGATACGTGCGACAGTCGAACGTCGGAGAAGACGGTAGTCGATTCCGAGGTCCGAACCTCGTTTTACGGCTGATTTACCGAACGTCCGGGGGTGCGAAAAGGGGACGAAACGTGCCTACGAATTGGTCCGGTTGTGGTAGAACTGGGCCGGGGGCCTCCTCACGGTGCTAGTACTGTTTTGCGCTCGAAGAAATGGCGAAAATAATGCGGGAGGCCCTGTGCCCATTTTTCCGCCCGACAAGGGCAAAATCCGAGAGCTATAGCACACGGATTGCGACCAAATTTTGTGTTTCGGGGGCGGCGTGGAATGTTATTCTGGCGTGGTCGGGTTTGGTGGGAGTCGGTGGCGGGAGAAAACGGAATCCAATTCCGAGTTCCGAAACTTGTTTAACGGCCATTTTACCGCCAGAGAATGGGTGGGCCAACTCGTCCGATTCAGGGAAAACCGGAGAAAGAAGTGGAAGGTAGTTGTGGATCTCAGTTTTTGGTCCAAGAATACGAAGCAACGGCGAGGACCGTGTGCTCACTTTTTGGCCAAATGCTCGCCCGCGGCCATGGCACGCGGCCACCCTGCGGCCAAGGCCAAGGCACAGGGCCACGCTCGAGCTCCCTATCCTTGCCCAGGGAGCGCGGCCCAAGTTTGTGTTGTGTGTGCGCGAGAGTGTGCGACCTGCCTTGGTCGCGAGCATGTGCTGCACTTCGAGCAAGGCACGCAGCCAGCCCGCGGCCAAAGCCAAGGCACGCAGCCACCCCGTGGCCAAGGCCAAGGCCATGGCACCCAGCCACCCCGCGGACAAGGCCTAGGCACGAAGCCACCCTGCGGCCAAGGCCAAGGCCATGCCACCCAGCCACCCCGCGGCCAAGGCCGTGTGCTGTAGCTCACGGATCTTGGCCAACTTTCGCGTTTCCGGGGCGGGGCGGGATTTTGGAGTGATGCATTAGATACGTGCGACAGTCGAACTTCGGAGAAGACAGGAGCCCGCGGCCAAGGCCATGGCACACAGCCAGCCCGCGGCCAAGGCCATGGCACCCAGCCAGCCCGCGGCCAAGGCCTTGGCAGACAGCCACCCGGTGGCCAAGGCCGAGGCCATGGCACGCAGCCACCCCGAGGCCAAGGCCAAGGCCGTGGCCCGTAGCCACACCGCGGCCAAGGCCAAGGCCGTGGCCCGCAGCCGCACCGCGGCCAAGGCCAAGGCCGTGTGCTGTCGCTCACGGATCTTGGCCAACTTTCGCGTTTCCGGGGCGTTGCGGGATTTTGTGGCGATGCATTAGATACGTGCGACAGTCGAACGTCGGAAAAGAGGGGAGTCGATTTCGAGGTCCGAACCTCGTTTTACGGCCGATTTACCGAGGGTGCGGGGGTGCGAAAAGGGGACGAAACGTGCCCTCGAATTGGTCCGATTGTGGTAGAACTGGGCCGGGGGCTTCTTCACGGCGCAAGTACTGCTTTCCGCTCGAAGAAATGGCAAAAATAATGCGGGAGGCCCTGCTCCCATTTTTCCGCCAGAAAAGGCCAAAATCCGTGAGCTATAGCACACGGATTGTGGCCAGATTTCGCGTTTCGGGGGCGGCGTGGGATTTTGGGCGGGCGTCGTCGGGTTTGGCGGGAGTCGGTGGCGGGACAAAACGGAATCCAATTCTGAGCTCCGAAACTTGTTTTACGGCCATCTTACCTGCAGCGAACGGGTGCCCAAACGCGTGGGCCAACTCGTCCGATTCAGGCAAAACCGGAGAAAGAAGTGGAAGGTAGGTGTGGATCTCAGTTTTTGGTCCAAGAATACGAAGAAACGGCGAGGACCGTGTGCTCACATTTTGGCCAAATGCTCGCCCGCGGCCAACGCCAAGGCACAGGGCCACGCTCGAGCTCCCTATCCTTGCCTCAGGAGCGCGGCCGGAGTGTGTGTTGTGTGTGTGTGAGAGTGTGCGACCTGCCTTGGTCGCGAGCATGTGCTGCATTTCGAGCAACGCACGGAACCAGCCCGCGGCCTAGGCCAAGGACGAGGCACACTACCACCCCGTGGCCAAGGCCAAGGCACACGTCCACCCCGCGGCCAAGGCCATGGCACCCAGCCAGCCCGCGGCCAAGGCCATGGCACGCAGCCACCCTGCGGCCAAGGCCAAGGCCGTGTGCTGTAGCTCACGGATCTTGGCCAACTTTCCGTTTTCGGGGAGGTGCGCGATTTTGGGGTGATGCATTAGATACGTGCGACAGTCGAGCGTTGGAAAAAAGGGGAGTCGATTTCGAGGTCCGGGGTGGACGCTCGCCATGGCCTTGGCCGCGGGGTGGACGCGTGGCTTGGCCTTGGCCACGGGGTGGCTGCGTGCCTCGGCCTTGGCCTTGGCCTTGGCCGCGGGCTGGCTCCGTGCCTTGCTCGAAATGCAGCACATGCTCGCGACCAAGGCAGGTCGCACACTATCACGCACACACAACACAAACTCCCGCCGTGCTCCCGAGGCAAGGATAGGGAGCTCGAGCGTGGCCCTGTGCCGTGGCGTTGGCCGCGGGGTGGCTGCGTGGCTTGGCCATGGCCGCGGGCGAGCATTTGGCCAAAATGTGAGCACATGGTCCTCGCCGTTTCTTCGTATTCTTGGACCAAAAACTGAGATCCACACCTACCTTCCACGTCTTTCTCCGGTTTTGCCTGAATCGGACGAGTTGGCCCACCCGTTTGGCCACCCGTTCGCTGCCGGTAAGATGGCCGTAAAACGAGTTTCGGAGCTCGGAATTGGATTCTGTTTTCTCCCACCACCGACTCCCACCAAACCCGATGACGCCAGCCCAAAATCCCACGCAGCCACCGAAACACGAAATTTGGCCACAATCCGTGTGCTATAGCTCACGGATTTTGGCCTTTTCTGGCGGAAAAATGGGTGCAGGGCCTCCCGCTTTATTTTTGCCATGTCTTCGAGCGGAAAGCAGTACTTGCGCCGTTAGGAGGCCCCCGGCCCAATTCTACCGCAATCGGACCAATTCGAGGGCACGTTTCGTCCCCTTTTCGTACCCCCGCACCTTCGGTAAATCGGCCGTAAAACGAGGTTCGGACCTCGAAATCGACTCCCCTCTTTTCCGACGTTCGACTGTCACAAGTATCTAATGCATCGCCACAAAATCCCGCACCGCCCCGGAAACGCGAAAGTTGGCCAAGATCCGTGAGCGACAGCACACGGCCTTGCCCTTGGCCACGGGGTGGCTGCAGGCGATGGCCTTGGCCTTGGCCTCGGGGTGGCTGCAAGCGATGGCCTTGGCCTTGGCCTCGGGGTGGCTGCGTCCCATAGCCTTGGCCTTGGCCACCGGGTGGCTGTGTGCCAAGGCCTTGGCCGGGGGCTGGCTGGGTGCCATGGCCTTGGCCGCGGGCTGGTTGGGTGCCATGGCCTTGGACGCCGGGTGGACGCGTGCCTTGGCCTTGGCCGGGGGCTGGCTGGGTGCCATGGCCTTGGCCGCGGGCTGGCTGGGTGCCATGGCCTTGGACGCTGGGTGGACGCGTGCCTTGGCCTTGGCCACGGGGAGGCTGCGTGCCTCGGCCTTGGCCTTGGCCGCGGGCTGGCTCCGTGCCTTGCTTGAAATGCAGCACATTCTCGGGACCAAGGCAGGTCGCACACTCTAACGCATACACAACACACACTCGGGCCGCGCTCCCGAGGCAAGGATAGGGAGCTCCAGCGTGACCCTGTGCCTCGGCGATGGCAGCGGGCGAGCATTTGGCCAAAATGTGAGCACACGGTCCTCACCGTTTCTTCGTATTCTTGGACCAAAAACTGAGATCCACACCTACCTTCCACTTTTTTCTCCGGTTTTGCCTGAATCGGACGAGTTGGCCCACCCGTTTGGTCACACGTTCGCTGCCGGTAAGATGGCCGTAAAACGAGTTTCGGAGATCGGAATTGGATCCCGTTTTCTCCCACCACACCAAACCCGACCATACCAGCCAAAAATCCCAGGCCGCCCCCGAAACACTAAATTTGGCCACAATGCGTGTGCTATAGCTCACGGATTTTGGCCTTTTCGGGCAGAAAAATGGTCGCAGGGCCTCTCGTAGGAGCTTGCGGGGCTTTCCCGAACCTTAATTTTGTGTTTCTCTTATGTTTTCACGCATTTTTTGTAGCACGAATTTTTTAACCCTAACTTTTTGCAACAATAAGACATTTTAATTTGGATTTGACCACAGAAAGCGGCAACTTAAATGTCCAATTGTGATGTGAAATCGTTAATTATTTGATTTATAATTAATTTGTATCTTAGATCCAAATATAAATTTTATTTACGAGTCGTTTATTGATATTTTAAGTTGTCTCAATGGTAGGCTTGAAAATTTATTTGCATTTTTGACCTACATGTTAGGGGTTCAACCGAGAGCTAAAGCTTCGAATATTCTCTTCAAATATTATTACATTAATTTCAAAAACAACATATCTGAATATTTCACATTTAATTTAAAAATTATTTTCTGCTGCATATTAGGATATATATGCAATCGACAATCGAGGTATTAGAGCAATTTTGGACCCACCAAAGAGAGACACCACCAGTCCTTGAGCTGACTCTCACCCCCCAAAAAAAAAGTATATTGAATTACGGTGTGATTTTTTCCATGATGGTAGAAAAAAATGTGAAATACTATTAAATAGAAAGAGAAAAATATTTCATAGCACGAAAAGAGGTGTTTTTGGCCTCACGTGGCATGCTGGGAGTGGGGGGCAAAACGGGTGCTCACGGCCAAGGCACGGGGCCATGCTCAAGCTCCCTATCCTTGCCTCGGGAGCGCGCGTTGGCTGCACCATACCTGGGCATTGGCCGCGGCACGAAAGTTGGACCAGATCCGCGAGCTACAGCACACGGTCTTTGGCCATTTTGGCCCGAAAAATGGGGCCCGGAGCTTCCGCGCTGTTTCCCCCACTTTTGAGTCCCGTAAGATAACTTCGGTCGAAATACGTCACCTCCTAAAATTTCGGCCCAAACAAAGTCAGACAGACGCTTGGGCCACGCACGCTATATGCATTGGCCGTTGATGCCGCGCGCGTGCGGGCTGCGTGCGGGCTGCCTGCCTTGGACTTGGCCGCGGGGTGGCTGCGTGCCTTGACCTTGGCCGCGGGCTGGCTGCGTGCCTTGCTCGAAATGCAGCACATGCTCGCGACCAAGGCACGTCGTACACTCTTGCGCACACACAACACACACTTGGGCCGCGCTCCCGGGGCAAGGATAGGGAACTCGAGCGTGGCACTATGCCTTGGCCTTGGCCGCGGGCGAGCATTTGGCCAAAATGTGAGCACACGGTCCTCGCCGTTGCTTCGTATTCTTCGACCAAAAACTGAGATCCACACCTACCTTCCACTTCCTTCTCCGGTTTTGCCTGAATCGGACGAGTTGGCCCACCCGTTTGGGCACCCGTTCTCTGGCGGTAAAATGGCCGTAAAACGAGTTTCAGAGCTCGGAATTGGATTCCCTTTTCTCCCGCCACCGACTCCCACCAAACCCGACCACGCCCGCCAAAAATCACACGCGGCCCCCGAAACGCGAAATTTGGCCGCAATCCGTGTGCTATATAGCTCACGGATTTTGGCCTTTTCGGGCGGAAAAATGGGTGCAGGGCCTCCCGCATTATTTTCGCCATTTCTACGAGAGGAAAACAGTACTAGCACCGTGAGGAGGCCCCCGGCCCAGTTCTACCACAACCGGACCAATTCGCGGGCACGTTTCGTCCCCTTTTCGCACCCCCGCACGTTCGCTAAATCAGACGTAAAAAGAAGGTTTGGACCTCGGAATCGACTCCCGTCTTCTCCGACGTTCGACTGTCGCACGTATCTAATGCATCACCCCAAAATCCCGCCCCGCCCCGGAAACGCGAAAGTTGGCCAAGATCCATGAGCTACAGCACACGGCCTTGGCTGCAGGGTGGCTGCGTGCCTAGGCCTTGGCCGCGGTGTGGCTGCGTGCCTAGGCCATGGCCGCGGGGTGGCTGGGTGCCATGGCCTTGGCTTTGGCCGCGGGGTGGCTGCGTGCCTTGGCTTTGGCTGCGGGCTGGCTGCGTGCCTTGCTCGAAATACAGCACATGCTCGCGACGAAGGCACGTCGCACACTCTCACACACACACACAACACACACGTGGACCGCGCTCCAGGGGCATGGATAGGGAGCTCGAGCGTGGCCCTCTGCCTTGGCCTTGGCCGCGGGGTGGCCGCGTGCCTTGGCCTTGGCCTTGGCCGCGGGGTAGCATTTTGCCAAAATGTTGGCCTTGGCCTTGGCCGCGGGCTAGCATTTTGCCAAAATGTGAGCACACGGTCCTCGCCGTTGGCCTAGGCACGCAGCCACCCCGCGGCCATGTCCAAGGCACGTCACACACTCTCGCACACACACAACACACACTTGTACCGCGCTCACAGATTTTGGCCTTTTCGGGCGGAAAAATGGGCGCAGGGCCTCCCGCATTATTTTCGCCATTTCTTCGAGAGGAAAACAGTACTAGCACCGTGAGGAGGCCCCCGGCTCAGTTCTACGACAACCGCAACAATTCGCGGGCACGTTTCGTTCCCTTTTCGCAACCCCGCACGTTCGTTAAATTAGACGTAAAACGAGGTTCAGACCTCGGAATCGACTCCCATCTTCTCCGACGTTCGACTGTCGCACATATCTAATGCATCACCCCAAAATCCTGCCCCGCCCCAGAAACGCGAAAGTTGGCCAAGATCCGTGAGGTACAGCACACGGCCTTGGCCTAGGGGTGGCTGCGTGCCTAGGCCTTGGCCGCGGGGTGGCTGGGTGCCATGGCCTTGGCCTTGGCCGCGGGGTGGCTGCGTGCCTTGGCCTTGACCTCGGGCTGGCTGCGTGCCATGCTCGAAATACCGCACATTCTCGGGACCAAGGCACGTCGCACACTCTCGCGCACACACAATACACACTTCGGCCGCGCTCCCGGGGCAAAGATAGGGAGCTCGAGCGTGGCCCTGTGCCTTGGCCTTGGCCGCGGGGTGGCCGCGTGCCTTGGCCGCGGGCGAGCATTTTGCCAAAATGTGAGCACACGGTCCTCGCCGTTGCTTCGTATACTTGGACCAAAAACTGAGATCCACACCTACCTTCCACTTCTTTCTCCGTTTTCTCCCACCACCGACTCCCACCAAACCCGACCACGCCAGCCCAAAATCCCACGCCGACCCTGAAACGCGAAATTTGGCCACAATCCGAGCGCTATAGCTCACGGATTTTGGCCTTTTCCGGGGGAAAAATGGGCGCAGGTCCTCCCGCATTATTTTCGCAATTTCGTTGAGCGGAAAACAGTACTTGCGCCGTGAGGAGGCCCCCGGCCCAGTTCTACCACAATCGGACCAATTCGCGGGCACGTTTCGTCCTCTTTTCGCACCCCTGCACTCTCGGAAAATCGGCCATAAAACAAGGTTCGGACCTCGAAATCGACTCCCCTCTTCTCGAACCCTCGACTGTCGTACGTATCTAATGCATCACCCCAAAATCCCGCACTGCCCCGGAAACGCGAAAGTTGGCCAAGATCCGTGAGCTACAGCACACGGCCTTGGCCTTGGCCACCCCGCGGGCAGGCTGGGTGCCATGGCCTTGGCCGCGGGGTGGACGCGTGCCTTGGCCTTGGCCACGGGGTGGCTGCGTGCCTCGTCCTTGGCCTTGGCCCCGGGCTCGCTCCGTGCCTTGCTCGAAATGCAGCACATGCTCGCGACCAAGGCAGGTCGCACACTCTCACGCACACACAACACACACTCCAGCCGCGCTCCCGAGGCAAGGATAGGGAGAGCGTGGCCCTGTGCCTTGGCGTTGGCCGCGGGGTGGCTGCGTGGCTTGGCCTTGGCCGCGGGCGAGCATTTGGCCAAAATGTGAGCACACGGTCCTCGCCGTTTCTTCGTATTCTTGGACCAAAAACTGAGATCCACACCTACCTTCCACTTCTTTCTCCGGTTTTGCCTGAATCGGACGAGTTGGCCCACCCGTTTGGGCACCCGTTCGCAGCCGGTAAGATGGCCGTAAAACGAGTTTCGGAGCTCGGAGTTGGATTCCGTTTTCTCCCGCCACCGACTCCCACCAAACCCGACGACGCCAGCCCAAAATCCCACGCCGCCCCCGAAACGCGAAATTTGGCCACAATCCGTGTACTATAGCTCACGGATTTTGGCCTTTTCCGGCTGAAAAATGGGCGCAGGGCCTCCCGCATTATTTTCGCCATTTCTTTGAGCGGAAAGCAGTACTTGCGCCGTGAGGAGGCCCCCGGCCCAGTTCTACCACAATCGGACCAATTCGAGGGCACGTTTCGTCCCCTTTTCGCACCCCGCACCCTCGGTAAATCGGCCGTAAAACGAGGTTCGGACCTCGAAATCGTCTCCCCTCTTTTCCGACGTTCGAATGTCGCACGTATCTAATGCATCACCCCAAAATCCCGCACCGCCCCGGAAACGCGAAAGTTGGCCAAGATCCGTGAGCGACAGCACACGGCCTTGGCCTTGACCGCGGGGTGGCTGCGTGCCTAGGCCTTGGCCCCAGGTTGGACGCCTGCCTAGGCCTTGGCCACGGGGTGGCTGCGTTCCTCGGCCTTGGCCTTGGCCGCGGGCTGGCTACGTGCCTTTCTCGAAATGCGGCATATGCTCGCCACCAAGGCAGGTCGCACACTCTCACGCACACACAACACACCCTCCGGCCGCGCTCCCGAGGCAAGGATAGGGAGCTCGAGCGTGGCCCTGTGCCTTGGCGTTGGCCGCGGGGTGGCTGCTTGGCTTGGCCTTGGCCGCGGGCGAGCATTTGGCCAAAATGTGAGCACGCGTCCACCCCGCGGCCAAGGTCATGGCACCCAGCCGGCCCGCGGCCAAGGCCTAGGCACGCAGCCAGCCCGCGGCCAAGGCCAAGGCCATGGCACGCAGCCACCCCGCGGCCAAGGCCAAGGCCGTGTGCTGTAGCTCACGGATCTTGGCCAACTTTCGCGTTTCCGGGGCGGTGCGGGATTTTGGGGTGATGCATTAGATACGTGCGACAGTCGAGCGTTGGAAAAGAGGGGAGTCAATTTCGAGGTCCGAACCTCGTTTTACGGCCGTTTTAACGAGGGTGCGGGGGTGCGAAAAGAGGACGAAACGTGCCCGCGAATTGGTCCGATTGTGGTAGAACTGGACCGGGGGCCTCCTCACGGCGCAAGTACTGTTTTCCGCTCGAAGAAATGGCGAAAAAAATGCGGGATGCCCTGCGCCCATTTTTCCCCCGGAAAAGGCCAAAATCCGTGAGCTATAGCACATGGATTGTGGCCAAATTTCGCGTTTCGGGGGCGGCGTGGGATTTTGGGCTGGCGTGGTCGGGTTTGGTGGGAGTCGGTGGCGGGAGAAAACGGAATCCAATTCCGAGCTCCGAAACTCGTTTTACGGCCATCTTACCGGCAGCGAACGGGTGCCCAAACGGGTGGGCCCACTCGTCCGATTCAGGCAAAACCGGAGAAAGAAGTGGAAGGTAGGTGTGGATCTCAGTTTTTGGTCCAAGAATATGATGAAACGGCAAGGACCGTGTGCTCACATTTTGGCCAAATGCTCGCCCGCGGCCAACGCCAAGGCACAGGGCCACGCTCGAGCTCCCTATCCTTGCCTCGGGAGCGCGGCCGGAGTGTGTGTTGTGTGTGCGTGAGAGTGTGCGACCTGCCTTGGCCGCGCGCATGTGCTGCATTTCGAGCAAGGCACGGAGCCAGCCCGCGGCCAAGGGCAAGGCCGAGGCACGCAGCCACCCCTTGGAGAAGGCCAAGGCACGCGTCCACCCCGCAGCCAAGGCCTTGGCACGCAGCCAGCCCGCGGACAAGGCCTAGGCACGCAGCCAGCCCGCGGCCAAGGCCTTGGCACGCGGCCACCCCGAGGTGAAGGCCAAGGCCATGGCACGCAGCCACCCCGCGGCCAAGGGCAAGGCCATGGCACGCAGCCACCCCGCGGCCAAGGCCAAGGCCGTGTGCTGTAGCTCACGGATCTTGGCCAACTTTCGCGTTTCCGGGGCGGTGCGGGATTTTGGGGTGATGCATTAGATACGTGCGACAGTCGAGAGTTGGAAAAGAGGGGAGTCGATTTCGAGGTCCGAACCTCATTTTACGGTCATTTTACCGAGGGTATGGGGGCGCGAAAAGAGGACAAAACGTGCCCGCGAATTGGTCCGATTGTGGTAGAACTGGGCCGGGGGCCTCCTCACAGTGCAAGTACTGTTTTCCGCTCGAAGAAATGGCGAAAAAAATGCGGGAGGCCCTGCGCCCATTTTTTCCCCGGAAAAGGCCAAAATCCGTGAGCTATAGCACACGGATTGTCGCCAAATTTCGTGTTTCGTGGGGGGGGGGTGTGGGATTTTGGGCTGGCGTCGTCGGGTTTGGTGGGATTCGGTGGCTGGAGAAAATGGAATCCAATTCCGAGCTCCGAAACTCGTTTTACGGCCATCTTACCGGCAGCGAACGGGTGCCCAAACGGGTGGGCCAACTCCTCCGATTCACGCAAAACCGGAGAAAGAAGTGGAAGGTAGGTGTGGATCTCAGTTTTTGGTCCAAGAATACGAAGAAACGGCGAGGACCGTGTGCTCACATTTTGGCCAAATGCTCGCCCGCGGCCAAGGCCAAGCCACGCAGCCACCCCGCGGCCAACGCCAAGGCACAGGGCCACGCTCGAGTTCCCTATCCTTGCCTCGGGAGCGCGGCCGGAGTGTATGTTGTGTGTGCGTGAGAGTGTGCGACCTGCCTTGGTCGCGAGCATGTGCTGCATTTCGATCAAGGCACGGAGCCAGCCCTTGGCCAAAAGGGGTGGACGCGTGCCTTGGCCTTGGCCAAGGGGTGGCTGCGTGCCTCGGCCTTGGCCTTGGCAGCGGGCTGGCTCCATGCCTTGCTCGAAATGCAGCACATGCTCGCGACCAAGGCAGGTTGCACACTCTCACGCACACACAACACACACTCGGGCCGCGCTCCCGAGGCAAGGATAGGGAGCTCGAGCGTGGCCGTGTGCCTTGGCGTTGGCCGCGGGGTGGCTGTGTGCCTAGGCCTTGGCCGCGGGGTGGCTGGGTGCCAAGTCCTTGGCTTTGGCCGCGGGTTGGCTGGGTGCCATGGCCTTGGCTTAGCCGCGGGGTGGCTGGGTGCCATGGCCTTGGCCTTGTCCGCGGGGTGGCTGGGTGCCATGGCCTCGGCCTTGGCCGCGGGGTGGCTGCGTGCCTTGGCTTTGGCGGCGGGCTGGCTGCGTGCCTTGCTCGAAATGCAGCACATGCTCGCGACCAAGGCACGTCGCAGACTCTCGCGCACACACAACACAAACTTGGGCCGCGCTCCCGGGGCAAGGATAGGGAGCTCGAGCGTGGCCCTGTGCCTAGGCCTTGGCCGCGGGGTGGCCGCGCGCCTTGGCCGCGGGGTGGCCGCGTGCTTTGGCCGCGGGCGAGCATTTGGCCAAAATGTGAGCACACGGTCCTCGGCGTTGCTTCATATTCTTGGACAAAAACTGAGATCCACACCTACCTTCCACTTCCTTCTCCGGTTTTGCCTGGATCGGACGAGTTGGCCCACCCGTTTGGGAACCCGTTCTCTGGCGGTAAAATGGCGGTTAAACAAGTTTTGGAGTTCGGAATTGCATTCCGTTTTCTCCCGCCACCGACTCCCACCAAACCCGACCACGCCAGCCAAATATCCCACGCCGCCCCCAAAACACGAAATTTGGCCGCAATCCGTGTGCTATAGCTCACGGATTTTGGCCTTTTCGGGCGGAAAAATGGGCGCAGGGCCTCCCGCATTATTTTCGCCATTTCTTCGAGCGCACAACAGTACTACCACCGTGAGGAGGCCCCCGGCCCAGTTCTACCACAAGCGGACCAATTCGCAGGCACGTTTCGTCCCCTTTTCGCACCCCCGCACGTTCGGTAAATCAGCCGTAAAACGAGGTTCGGACCTCGGAATCGACTCCCGTCTTCTCCGACGTTCGACTGTCGCACGTATCTAATGCATCACCCCAAAATCCCGCACCGCCCCGGAAACGCGAAAGTTGGCCAAGATCCGTGAGCTACAGCACACGGCCTTGGCCGCGGGGTGGCTGCGTGCCAAGGCCTTGGCTGCGAGCGTGGCTCTGTGCCTTGGCCTTGGCCGCGGGGTGGCTGGGTGCCATGGCCTTGGCCTTGGCTGTGGGGTGGATGCATGGCTAGGCCTTGGCCACGGGGTGGCTGCGTGCCTTGGCCTTGGCCGCAGGGTGGCTGGGTGCCATGGCCGCGGGGTGGCTGGGTGCCATGTCCTTGGCCTTGGCCAAGGGGTGGCTTCGTGCCTTGGCCTTGGCCGCGGGCTGGATGCGTGCCTTGCTCGAAATGCAGCACATGCTCGCGACAAAGGTACGTCGCACACTCTCCCGCACACACAACACACACTTGGGCCGCGCTCCCGGGGCAAGGATAGGGAGCTCGAGCATGGCCCTGTGCCTTGGCCTTGGCCGCGGGGTGGCCGCGTGTCTTGGCCTTGGCCTTGGCCGCGGGCGAGCATTTGGCCAAAATGTGAGCACACGGTCCTCGTGGTTGCTTCGTATTCTTGGACCAAAAACTGAGATCCACACCTACCTTCCACTTCTTTCTCCGGTTTTTCCTGAATCCGACAAGTTGGCCCACCCGTTTGGGGACCCGTTCTCTGGCGGTAAAATGGCCGTAAAATGAGTTTGGGAGCTTGGAATTGGATTCCGTTTCCTCCCGCCACCGACTCCCACCAAACCCGACCACGCCCGGCAAAAATCCCACGCCGGCCCCTATATGCGAAATTTGGCCGCAATCCGTGTGCTATAGCTCACGGATTTTGGCCTTCTCGGGCGGAAAAATGGGCGCAGGGCCTCCCGCATTATTTTCACC
The DNA here is from genome assembly GCA_030449905.1 of Luvunga scandens. Classification (NCBI taxonomy): domain Eukaryota; kingdom Viridiplantae; phylum Streptophyta; class Magnoliopsida; order Sapindales; family Rutaceae; genus Luvunga; species Luvunga scandens. Next base: position 17,607 of record JASUUG010001072.1, on the reverse strand, counting down.
ATTTCTTCGAGAGGAAAACAGTACTAGCACCGTGAGGACGCCCCTGGCCCAGTTCTACCACAACCGGACCAATTCGCGGGCACGTTTCGTCCCCTTTTCGCACCCCCGCACGTTCAGTATATCAGACGTAAAACGAGGTTGGACCTCGGAATCGACTCCCGTCTTCTCCGACGTTCGACTGTCGCGCATATCTAATGCATCACCCCAAAATCCCGCCCGGCCCCAGAAACGCGAAAGTTGGCCAAGATCCGTGAGCTACAGCACACGGCCTTGGCCGGGGGGTGGCTGCGTGCCATGGCCTTGGCCACGGGGTGGCTGCGTACCTAGGCCTTGGGCGCGCGGTGGTTGGGTGCCATGGCCTTGGCCTTGGCCGTGGGGTGGCTGCGTGCCTAGGCCTTGGGCGCGGGGTGGCTGGGTCCATGGCCTTGCCCTTGGCTGCGGGGTGGCTGCGTGCCTTGCTCGAAATGCAGCACATGCTCGTGACCAAGGCACGTCAAACACTCTCGCGCACCCACGGCAGACACTTGACCGCGGGGTGGCCGCGTGCCTTGGCCTTGGCCTTGGCCGCGGGCGAGCATTTGCCAAAATGTGAGCACACGGTCCTCGCCGTTGCTTCGTATTCTTGGACCAAAAACTGAGATCCAGACCTACCTTCCACTTCTTTCTCTGGTTTTGCCTGAATCGGACGAGTTGGCCCACCCGTTTGGGAACCCGTTCTCTGGCGGTAAAATGGCCGTAAAATGAGTTTCGGAGCTCGGAATTGGATTCCGTGTTCTCCCGCCACCGACTCCCACCAAACCCGACCACGCCAGCCAAAAATCCCACGCCACCCCCGAAACACGAAATTTGGCCACAATCCGTTTGCTATAGCTCACGGACTTTGGCCTTTTCGGGCGGAAAAATGGGCGCAGGCACTCCCCCATTATTTTCGCCATTTCTTCGTGCGCAAAACAGTACTACCACCGTGAGGAGGCCCCCTGCCCAGTTCTACCACAACCGGACCAATTCGCGGGCACGTTTCGTTCCCTTTTCGCACCCCCGCAAGTTCGGTAAATCAGACGTAAAACGGGGTTCGGACCTCGGAATCGACTCCCATCTTCTCCGAAGTTCGACTGTCGCACGTATCTAATGCATCACCCCAAAATCCCGCCGCACCCCGGAAACGCGAAAGTTGGCCAAGATCCGTGAGCTACAACACACGGCCTTGGCCGCGGGGTGGCTGCGTGCCTAGGCCTTGACCGCGGGGTGGCTGGGTGCCATGGCCTTGGCCTTGGCCACGGGGTGGCTGCGTGCCTAGGCCTTGGCCGCGGGGTGGCTAGGTGCCATGGCCTTGGCCGCGGGCTGGCTGTGTGCCTTGCTCAAAATGCAGCACATGCTCGCGACCAAGGCACGTCGCACTCTCTCGCGCACACACAACACAAACTTGGGCCGCGCTCCCGGGGCAAGGATAGGGAGCTCGAGCATGGCCCTGTGCCTTCGCCTTGGCCGCGGGGTGGCCGCGTGCCTTGGCTGCGGGCGAGCATTTGGCCAAAATGTGAGCACACGGTCCTCGCCCTTGCTTCGTATTCTTGGACCAAAAACTGAGATCCACACCTACCTTCCACTTCTTTATCCGGTTTTGCCTGAATCGGACGAGTTGGCCCACCCGTTTGGGCACCCGTTCTCTGGCGGTAAAATGGCTGTAAAACGAGTTTCGGAGCTCGGAATTGGATTCCGTTTTCTCCCGCCACCGACTCCCACCAAACCCGACCATGCCAGCCAAAAATCCCACGCCGCCTCCGAAACGCGAAATTTGGCCGCAATCCGTGCGCTATAGCTCACGGATTTTGGCCTTTTCGGGTGGAAAAATGCGAAAGTTGGCCAAGATCCGTGAGCTACAGCACACAACCTTGCCCGCGGGGTGGCTGCGTGCCTAGGCCTTGGCCGCGGGGTGGCTGCGTGCCTAGGCCTTGGCCGCGGGCTGGCTGGGTGCAATGGCCATGGCTTTGGCCGCGGGGTGGCTGCGTGCCTTGGCTTTGGCCGCGGGCTAGCTGCGTGCCTTGCTCGAAATGCAGCACATGCTCGCGACCAATGCACGTCGCACACTCTCGCACACACACAACACACACTTGGGCCGCGCTCCCGGGGCAAGGATGGGGAGCTCGAGCGTGGCCCTGTGCCTTGGCCTTGGCCGAGGGATGGCCGCGTGCCTTGGCCTTGGCCTTGGCCGCGGGCGAGCATTTGGCCAAAATGTGAGCACACGGTTCTCGCCGTTGCTTCGTATTCTTGGACCAAAAACTGAGATCCACACCTACCTTCCACTTCTTTCTCCGGTTTTGCCTGAATCCGACGAGTTGGCCCACCCGTTTGGGATCCCGTTCTCTGGCGGTAAAATGGCCGTAAAACGAGTTTCGGAGCTCGGAATTGGATTCCGTTTTCTCCCACCACAAACTCCCACCAAACCCGACCACGCCCGCCAAATATCCCACGCCGCCCCCGAAACGTGAAATTTGGCCGCAATCCGTGTGCTATAGCTCACGGATTTTGGCCTTTTCGGGCGGCAAAAATGGGCGCAGGGCCTCCCGCATTGTTTTCGCCATTTCTTCGAGAGGAAAAAAGTACTAGCACCGTGAGGAGGCCCCCGTCCCAGTTCTAACACAACCGGACCAATTCGCGGGCACGTTTCGTTCCCTTTTCGCACCCCCGCACGTTCGGTAAATCAGACGTAAAACGAGGTTCGGACCTCGGAATCGACACCCGTCTTCTCTGAAGTTCGACTGTCGCACGTAACTAATGCATCACCCCAAAATCCCGCCCCACCCTGGAAACGCGAAAGTTGGCCAAGATCCGTGAGCTACAGCACACGGCCTTGGCCGCGGGGTGGCTGCGTGCCTAGGCCTTGGCCGCGGGGTGGCTGGGTGGCATGGCCTTGCCCTTGGCTGCGGGGTGGCCGCGTGCCTTGGCCTTGGCCGCGGGCTGGCTGCGTGCCTTCCTCGAAATGCAGCACCTGCGCGCGACCAAGGCACGTCGCACAGTCTCGCGCACACACAACACACACTTGGGCCGCGCTCCCGGGGCAAGGATAGGGAGCTCGATCGTGGCCCTGTGCCTTGGCCTTGGCCGCAGGGTGGCCGCGTGCCTTGGCCTTGGCCTTGGACGCGGGCGATCATTTGGCCAAAATGTGAGCACACGGTCCTCGCCGTTGCTTCGTATTCTTGGACCAAAAACTGAGATCCACACCTACCTTCCACTTCTTTCTCCGGTTTTGCCTGAATCCGACGAGTTGGCCCACCCGTTTGGGCACCCGTTCTCTGGCGGCAAAATGGCCGTAAAATGAGTTTCGGAGTTCGGAATTGGATTCCGTTTTCTCCCGCCACCGACTCCCACCAAACCCGACCACGGCCGCCAAAAATCCCACGCCGCCCCCGAAACGCGATCCGTGTGCAATAGCTCACGGATTTTGGCCCTTTCGGGCAGAAAAATGGGCGCAGGGCCTCCCGCATTATTTTCTCCATTTCTTCGAAAGGAAAACACTACTAGCACCGTGAGGAGGCCCCCGGTCCAGTTCTACCACAACCGGACCAATTTGCGGGCACGTTTCGTCCGCTTTTCGCACCCCCGGACATTCGGAAAATCAGACGTAAAACGAGGTTCGGACCTCGGAATCGACTCCCGTCTTCTCCGACATTCGACTGTCGCACGTATCTATTGCATCACCCCAAAATACGCCCCGCCCCGGAAACGCGAAAGTTGGCCAAGATCCGTGAGCTACAGCACACGGCCTTGGCCGCGGGGTGGCTGCGTGCCTAGGCGTTGGCCGCGGGGTGGCTGGGTGCCATGGCCTTGGCCTTGGCCAGGGGGTGGCTGCGTGCCTAGGCCTTGGCCGCGGGGTGGCTGGTTGCCATGGCCTTGGCCGTGGCCGCAGGCGAGCATTTTGCCAAAATGTGAGCACACGGTCCTCGCCGTTACTTCGTATTCTTGGACCAAAAACTAAGATCCACACCTACCTTCCACTTCTTTCTCCGGTTTTTCCTGAATCGGACGAGTTGGCCCACCCGTTTGGGCACCCGTTCTCTGGCGGTAAAATGGCTGCAAAACGAGTTTCGGAGCTCGGAATTGGATGCCGTTTTCTCCCGCCACCGACTCCCACCAAACCCGACCACGGCAGCCAAAAATCCCACACCGCCCCCCGAAACGCGAAATTTGGCCGCCATCCGTGTGCTATAGCCCACGGATTTTGGCCTTTTTGGGCGGAAAAATGGGTGCAGGGCCTCCCCCATATTTTCGCCATTTCTTCGAGAGGAAAACAGTACTACCACCGTGAGGAGGCCCCCGGCCCAGTTCTACCACAACCGGACCAATTCGCGGGCACATTTTGTCCCCTTTTCGCACCCCCGCAGGTTCGGTAAATCGGCCGTAAAACGAGGTTCGGACCACGTAATCGACACCAGTCTTCTCCGACGTTCGACTGCCGCACGTATCTAATGCATCACCCCAAAATCCCACACCGCCCCGGAAATGCGAAAGTTGGCCAAGATCCGAGAGCTACAGCACACGGCCTTGGCTGCGGCGTGGCTGCGTGCCGAGGCCATGGCCGCGGCGTGGCTGCGTGCCTAGCCCTTGGCCGCTTGGTGACTGCGTGCCTAGGCCTTGGCCGCGGGGTGGCTGGGTGCCCTGGCCTTGCCTTTGGCCGCGGGGTGGCTGTGTGCCTTGGCTTTGGCCGTGGGGTGGCTGCGTGCCTTGCTCGAAATGCATCACATGCTCGCGACCAAGGCACGTCGCACACTCTCGCACACACACAACACACACTTGGACCGCACTCCCGGGGCAAGGATAGGGAGCTCGAGCGTGGCCCTGTGCCTTGGCCTTGGCCGCGGGCGAGCATTTGGCCAAAATGTGAGGACACGGTCCTCGCCGTTGCTTCGCGTTCTTGGACCAAAAACTGAGATCCACGCCTACCTTCCATTTCTTTCTCCGGTTTTGCCTGAATCCGACGAGTTGGCCCACCCGTTTGGGAACCCGTTCTCTGGCGGTAAAATGGCCGTAAAACGAGTTTCGGGGCTCGGAATTGGATTCCATTTTCTCCCGCCACCGACTCCCACCAAACCCGACCACGCCAGCCAAAAAACCCACGCCGCCCCGGAAACACGAAATTTGGCCGCAATCCGTGCGCTATAGCTCACGGATTTTGGCCTTTTCGGGCGGAAAAATGGGCGCAGGGCCTCCCGCATTATTTTTGCCATTTCTTCGAGCGAAAAACAGTACTAGGACCGCGAGGAGGCCCCCGGCCCAGTTCTACAACAACCGGACCAATTCGAGGGCACGTTTCGTCCCCTTTTCGCACCCCCGCACGTTCGGTAAATCGGCCGTAAAACGAGGTTCGGACCTCGGAATCGACTCCCGTCTTCTCCGACGTTCGACTGTCACACGTATCTAATGCATCACCCCAAAATCCCGCCCCACCCCGGAAACGCGAAAGTTTGCCAAGATTCGTGAGCTACAGCACACGGCCTTAGCCGCGGGGTGGCTGGGTGCCATGGCCTTGGCCTTGGCCGCGGGGTAGCTGCGAGCCTAGGCCTTGGCCGCGGGGTGGCTGCGTGCCTTGGCCTTGGCCGCGGGGTGGCTGCGTGCCTTGCTCGAAATGCATTAGATACATGCGACAGTCGAACGTCGGACGAGGCGGGAGTCAATTCCGAGGTCCGAACCTCGTTTTACGTCTGATTTACCGAACATGCGGGGGTGTGAAAAGGGAATGAAACGTGCCCGCGAATTGGTCCGATTGTGGTAGAACTGGGCCGGGGGCCTCCTCACGGTGCTAGTACTGTTTTCCTCTCGAAGAAATGGCGAAAATAATGCGGGAGGCCCTGCGCCCATTTTTCCGCCCGAAAAGGCCAAAATCCGTGAGCTACAGCACACGGATTGCGGCCAAATTTCACGTTTCGTGGGCGGCGTGTGATTTTTGGTGGGCGCGGTCGGGTTTGGTGGGAGTCAGTGGCGGGAGAAAACGGAATCCAATTCCAAGCTCCGAAACTCGTTTTAAAGCCATTTTACCGCCAGAGAACGGGTGCCCAAATGGGTGGGCCAACTCGTCGGATTCAGGCAAAACCGGAGAAAGAATTGGAAGGTAGGTGTGGATCTCAGTTTTTGGTCCAAGAATACGAAGCAACGGCGAGGACCGTGTGCTCACATTTTGACCAAATGCTCGCCCGCGGCCTCCCCGCGGCGAATGCCAAGGCACAGGGCCACGTTCGAGCTCCCTATCCTTGCCCCAGGAGCGCGGCCCAAGTTTGTGTTGTGTGTGCGCGAGAGTGTGCGACGTGCGTTGGTCGCGAGCATGTGCTGCATTTCGAGCAAGGCACGAAGCCAGCCCGCGGCCAAATTCAAGGCACGCAGCCGCCCTGCGGCCAAGGCCAAGGCCATGGCACCCAGCCACCCCGCGGCCAAGGCCATGGCACCCAGCCACCCCGCGGCCAAGGCCAAGGCACGCAGCCACCCTGTGGCCAAGGCCAACGGCATGGCACCCAGCCACCCCGCGGCCAAGGCCAAGGCCATGGCACCCAGCCACTACGTGGCCATGGCCAAGGCCATGGTACCCAGCCACCCCTTCGCCAAGGCCAAGGCACGCGGCCACCCCGCGGCTAAGGCCAATGCACAGGGCCACGCTCGAGCTCCCTATCCTTGCCCCAGGAGCGCGGTCCAAGTGTGTGTTGTGTGTGTGCGAGAGTGTGCGACGTGCCTCGGTCGCGAGAATGTGCTGCATTTCGAGCAAGGCACGCAGCCAGCCCGCGGCCAAAGCCAAGACACGCTGCCACCCCGCGGCCAAAGCCAAGGCCATGGCACTCAGCCACCCCGCGGCCAAGGCCTAGGCACGCAGCCACCCCACGGCCACGGCGTAGGCACGCAGCCACCCTACGGCTATGGCCTAGGCACGCAGCCATCCCGCGGCCAAGGCAATGAGCTACTTGGCCCACTTTTGCTGTTTTCCGCCCGAAAAGGCCAAAATCCGTGAGCTATAGCACACGGGTTGCGGCCAAACTTCGCGTTTCGGGGGCGGCGTGGGATTTTTGGCTGGCGTGGTTGGGTTTGCTGGGAGTCGGTGGCGAGAGAAAATGGAATCCAATTCCGAGCTGCGAAACTCGTTTTACGGCCATTTTATCGCCAAAGAACGGGTGCCCAAACGGGTGGGTCAACTCGTCCGATTCAGGCAAAACCGGAGAAAGAAGTGGAAGGTAGGTGTGGATCTCAGTTTTTGGTCCAAGAATACGAAGCAACGGCGTGGACCGTGTGCTCACATTTTGGCAAAATGCTCGCCCGCGGCCAAGGCCAAGGCCAAGGCACGTGGCCACCCCGCGGCCAAGGCACGCGGCCACCCCGCGGCCAAGGGAAAGGCACAGGGCCACGCTCGAGCTCCCTATCCTTGCCCCGGGAGTGCGGCCCAAGTGTGTGTTGTGTGTGCGCGAGAGTGTGCGACGTGCCTTGGTCGTGAGCATGTGCTGCATTTCGAGCAAGGCACCCAGCCACCCCGCGGCCAAGGCCTAGCCACGCAGCCACCCCGTGGCCAAGGCCAAGGCCATGGCACCCAGCCACCCCGCGGCCAAGGCAAAGGCACGCAGCCACGCCGCGGCCGAGGCCGTGTGATGTAGCTCACGGATCTTGGCCAACTTTCGCTTTTCCGGGCCGGGGCGGGATTTTGGGGTAATGCATTAGATACGTGCGACAGTCGAACGTCGGAGAAGACGGGAGTCGATTCCGAGGTCCGAACCTCGTTTTACGTCTGATTTACCAAACGTGCAGGGGTACGAGGACCGTGTGCTCACATTTTGCCCAATTGATCGCCCGTGGCCAAGGCACGCGGCCACCCCACGGCCAAGGCCATGGCACAGGGCTACGCTCGAGCTCCCTATCCTTGCCGCGGGAGCGCGGCCCAAGTTTCTGTTGTGTGTGTGCGAGAGTGTGCGACGTGCCTTGGTCGCGCGCATGTGCTGCATTTCGAGCATGGCACGCACCCAGCTCGCGGCCAAGGCCAAGGCACGCAGCCACCCCGCGGCCAAGGCCAAGGCCATGGCTCCCAGCCACCCCGCGGCCAAGGCCTAGGCACAGAGCCACCCCGCTGCCAAGGCCGTGTGCTGTAGCTCACGGATCTTGGCCAACTTTCGCGTTTCCGGGGCGGGGCAGGATTTTGGGGTGATGCATTAGATACGTGCGACAGTCGAACGTCGGAGAAGACGGGAGTCGATTCCGAGGTCCGAACCTCGTTTTACGGCCGATTTACCGAACGCGCGGAGGTGCGAAAAGGGAACGAAACGTGCCCGCGAATTGGTCCGGTTGTGGTAGAACTGGGCCGGGGGCCTCCTCACGGTGCTAGTACTGTTTTCCTCTCGAAGAAATGGCGAAAATAATGCGGGAGGCCCTGCGCCCATTTTTCCGCCCGAAAAGGCCAAAATCCGTGAGCTATAGCACACGGATTGCGGCCAAATTTCGTGTTTTGGGGGCGGCGTGGGATTTTTGGCTGGCGTGGTCGGGTTTGGTGGGAGTCGGTGGCGGGAGAAAACGGAATGCAATTCCGAACTCCAAAACTTGTTTAACCGCCATTTTACCGCCAGAGAACGGGTTCCCAAACGGGTGGGCCAACTCGTCCGATCCAGGCAAAACCGGAGAAAGAAGTGGAAGGTAGGTGTGGATCTCAGTTTTTGGTCCAAGAATGCGAAGCAACGGCGAGGACCGTGTCCTCACATTTTGGCCAAAAGCTCGCCCGCTGCCAAGGCACGCGGCCACCCCGCGGCGAAGGCCAAGGCACAGGGCCACGCTCGAGCTCCCTATCCAATTCCCAGGAGGGCGGTCCAAGTGTGTGTTGTGTGTGTGCGAGAGTGTGTGACGTGCCTTGGTCGCGAGCATGTGCTGCATTTCGAGCAAGGCACGCAGCCATCCCGCGGCCAAAGCCAAGGCATGCAGCCACCCCGCGGCCAAGGCCAAGGCCATGGCACCCAGCCACCCCGTGGCCAAGTCCTAGGCACGCAGCCACCCCGAGGCCAAGGCCAAGGCCATGGCACCCAGCCACCCCGAGGCCAAGGCCAAGGCCATGGCACCCAGCCACCCCGCGGCCAAGGCCTAGGCACGCAGCCACCCCGTGGCCAAGGCCAAGGCACGCAGCCACCCCGTGGCCAAGGCCAAGTCCAAGGCACCCAGCCACCCCGCGGCCAAGGCCTAGGCACAGAGCCACCCCGCTGCCAAGGCCGTGTGCTGTAGCTCACGGATCTTGGCCAACTTTCGCGTTTCCGGGGCGGTGCGGGATTTTGGGGATATGCATTAGATACGTGCGACAGCCGAACGTCGGAGAAGACGGGAGTCGATTCCGAGGTCCGAACCTCGTTTTACGGCCGATTTACCGAACGTGCGGGGGTGCGAAAAGGGGACGAAACTTGCCCGCGAATCGGTCCAGTTCTGGTAGAACTGGGCCGGGGGCCTCCTCACAGTGCTAGTACTGTTTTCCGCTCGAAGAAATGGCAAAAATAATGCGGGAGGCCCTGCGCCCATTTTTCCGCCCGAAAAGGCCGAAATCCGTGAGCAATAGCACACGGATTGCGGTCAAATTTCGTGTTTCAGGGGCGGCATGGAATTTTTGGCTGGCGTGGTCGGGTTTGGTGGGAGTTGGTGGCGGGAGAAAACGGAATCCAATTCCGAGCTCCGAAACTCGTTTTACGGCCATTTTACCGGCAGAGAACTGGTGCCCAAATGGGTGGGCCAACTCGTCGTATTCAGGCAAAACCGGAGAAAGAAGTGGAAGGTAGGTGTGGATCTCAGTTTTTGGTCCAAGAATACGAAGCAACGGCGAGGACCGTGTGCTCACATTTTGGCCAAATGCTCGCCCGCGGCCAAGGCACGCGGCCACCCCGCGGCCAAGGCACGCGGCCACCCCGCGGCCAAGGCCAAGGCACAGGGCCACGCTCGAGCTCCCTATCCTTGCCCCGGGAGCGCGGCCAAAGTGTGTATTGTGTGTGCGCGAGAGTGTGCGACGTGCCTTGGTCCCGAGAATGTGCTGCATTTCGAGCATGGCACGCAGCCAGCCCGAGGCCAAGGCCAAGGCATGCAGCCAGCCCGCGGCCAAGGCCAAGGCCATGGCACCCAGCCATCCCGCGGTCAAGGCCTAGGCACGCAGCCACCCCTAGGCCAAGGCCGTGTGCTGTAGCTCACGGATCTTGGCCAACTTTCGCGTTTCCGGAGCGGGGCAGGATTTTGGGGTGATGCATTAGATATGTGCGACAGTCAAAACGTCGGAGAAGACGGGAGTCGATTCCGAGGTCCGAACCTCATTTTACGTCTAATTTAACGAACGTGCGGGGTTTGCGAAAAGGGAACGAAACGTGCCCGCGAATTGGTCCGGTTGTAGTAGAACTGAGCCGGGGGTCTCCTCACCGTGCTAGTACTGTTTTCCTCTCGAAGAAATGGCGAAAATAATGCGGGAGGCCCTGCGCCCATTTTTCCGCCCGAAAAGGCCAAAATCCGTGAGCTATAGGATTTTTGGCGGGGCGTGGGATTTTTGGCTGGCGTGGTCGGGTTTGGTGGGAGTCGGTGGTGGGAGAAAATGGAATCCAATTCCGAGCTCCGAAACTCGTTTTACGGCCATTTTACTGCCAGAGAACGGGTGCCCAATCAGGTGGGCCAACTCGTTGGATTCAGGCAAAACCGGAGAAAGAAGTGGAAGGTAGGTGTGGATCTCAGTTTTTTGTCCAAGAATACGAAGCAACGGCGAGGACCATGTGCTCACATTTTGGCAAAATGCTCGCCCGCGGCCAAGGCCAAGGCCAAGGCACGCGGCCACCCCGCGGCCAAGGCCAAGGCAGAGGGCCACGCTCGAGCTCCCTATCCATGCCCCGGGAGCGCGATCCAAGTGTGTGTTGTGTGTGTGTGAGAGTGTGCGACGTGCCTTGGTCGCGAGCATGTGCTGCATTTCGAGCAAGGCACGCAGCCAGCCCGCGGCCAAAGCCAAGGCAAGCAGCCACCCCGCGGCCAAGGCCAAGGCCATGGAACCCAGCCACCCCGCGGCCAAGGCCTAGGCACGCTGCCACCCCGCTGCCAAGGCCGTGTGCTGTAGCTCACGGATCTTGGCAAACTTTCGCGTTTCCCGGGCGGGGCGGGATTTTGGGGTGATGTATTAGATACTTGCGACAGTCGAACGTCGGAGAAGATGGGAGTCGATTCCGAGGTCCGAACCTCGTTTTACGGCTCATTTACCGAACGTGCGGGGGTGCGAAAAGGGGACGAAACATTCCCGCGAATTGGTCCAGTTGTGGTAGAACTGGGCCGGGGGCCTCCTCACAGTGCTAGTACTGTTTTCCTCTCGAAGAAATGGCAAATATAATGCGGGAGGCCGAGCGCCAATTTTTCCGCCCGAAAAGGCCAAAATCCGTGAGCTATATAGCACACGGATTGCGGCCATATTTCGTGTTTCGGGGGCGGCGTGGGATTTTTGGCTGGCGTGGTCGGGTTTGGTGGGAGTCGGTGGCGGGAGAAAACGGTATCCAATTCCGAGCTCTGAAACTCGTTTTACGGCCATCTTACCGGCAGCGAACGGGTGCCCAAAAGGGTGGGCCCACTCGTCCGATTCAGGCAAAACCGGAGAAAGAAGTGGAAGGTAGGTGTGGATCTCAGTTTTTGGTCCAAGAATACGAAGAAACGGCGAGGACCGTGTGCTCACATTTTGGCCAAATGCTCGCCCGCGGCCAAGGCCAAGCCACGCAGCCACCCCGCGGCCAACGCCAAGGCACAGGGCCAAGCTCGAGCTCCCTATCATTGCCTCGGGAGCGCGGCCCGAGTGTGTCTTGTGTGTGCGTGAGAGTGTGCGACCTGCCTTGGTCGCGAGCATGTGCTACATTTCGAGCAAGGCTCGGAGCAAGCCCGCGGCCAAGGCCAAGGCCGAGGCACGCAACCACCCCGTCGCCGTGGTCGAGGCACGCAGCCACCCCGCGGCCAAGGCCATGGCACCCAGCCAGCCAACGGCCAAGGCCATGGCAGCCAGCCAGCCCGCGGCCAAGGCCTTGGCACACAGCCACCCTCTGGCCAAGGCCAAGGCCATGGCACGTAGCCACCCCGAGGCCAAGGCCAAGTCCATGGCCCGCAGCCACCCCGCGGCCAAGGCCAAGTCCGTGTGCTGTCGCTCATGGATCTTGGCCAACTTTCGCATTTCCGGGGCGGTACGGGATTCTGGGGTGATGCATCAGATACGTGCGACAGTCGAACTTCGGAAAAGAGGGGAGTCCATTTCGAGGTCCGAACCTCGTTTTACGGCCGATTTACCGAGGGTGCAGGGGTGCGAAAAGGGGATGAAACGTGCCCGCGAATTTGTTCGATTGTGGTAGAACTGGGCCGGGGGCCTCCTCACGGCGCAAGTACTGCTTTCCGCTCGAAGAAATGGCAAAAATAATGCGGGAGGCCCTGCGCCCATTTTTCCGCCAGAAAAGGCCAAAATCCGTGAGCTATAGCACACGGATTGTGGCCCAATTTCGAGTTTCGGGGGCGGCGTGGGATTTTTGGCTGACGTCGTCGGCTTTGGTGGGAGTCGGTGGCGGGAGAAAACGGAATCCAATTCCGAGCTCCGAAACTCGTTTTATGGCCATCTTACCGGCCGCGAACGGTTGCCCAAACGGGTGGGCCAACTCGTCCGATTCAGGCAAAACCGGAAAAAGAAGTGGAAGGTAGGTGTGGATCTCAGTTTTTGGTCCAAGAATACGAAGAAACGGAGAGGACCGTGTGCTCCCATTTTGGCCAAATGCTCGCCTGCGGCCAAGGCCAAGCCATGCAGCCACCCCGCGGCCAACCCCGATGCACAGGGCCACGCTCGAGCTCCCTATCCTTGCCTCGGGAGCGCGGCCGGAGTGTGTGTTGTGTTTGCGTGAGACTGTGCGACCTGCCTTGGTCGCGAGCATATGCTGCATTTTGAGAAAGGCACGTACCCGGCCCGCGGCCAAGGCCAAGGCATAGGCACGCAGCCACCACGTGGCCAAGGCCTAGGCACGCGTCCACCCTGCGGCCAAGGCCTAGGCACGCATCCACCCCGCGGCCAAGGCCATGGTACCCGGGCAGCCCGCGGCCAAGGCCTAGGTACGCAGCCACCCCGCGGCCAAGGCTTTGGCACACAGCCACCCGGTGGCCAAGGCCAAGGCCATGGCACGCAGCCACCCCGCGGCCAAGTCCTAGGCACGCGTCCACCCCGCGGCCAAGGCCAAGCCACGCAGCCGGCCCGCGGCCAACGCCAAGGCACAGGGCCACGCTCGGGCTCCCTATCCTTGCCTCGCGAGCGCGGTCGGAGTGTGTGTTGTGTGTGCTTGAGAGTGTGCGACCTGCCTTGGTCGCGAGCATGTGCTGCATTTCGAGCAAGGCACGGAGCCAGCCCGCGGCGAAGGCCAAGGCCGAGGCACGCAGACACCCCGTGGCTAAGGCCAAGGCACGCGTCCACCCCGCGGCCAAGGCCATGGTGCCCAGCCAGCCCGCGGCCAAGGCCTAGGCATGCAGCCACCCCGCGGCCAAGGCCTTGGCAAACAGCCACCCGGTGGCCAAGGCCAAGGCCATGGCACGCAGCCACCCCGCGGCAAAGGCCTAGGCACGCAGCCACCCCACGGCCAAGGCCAAGGCCGTGTGCTGTCGCTCACGGATCTTGGTCAACCTTCGCGTTTCCGGGGCGGTGCGGGATTTTGGGGTGATACATTAGATAGGTGCGACAGTCGAGCGTTGGAAAAGAGGGGAGTCGATTTCGAGGTCCGAACCTCGTTTTACGGTCGATTTACCGAGGGTGCGGGGGTGCGAAAAGGGGATGAAACGTGCCCGCGAATTGGTCCGATTGTGGTTGAACTGGGCCGGGGGCCTCCTCACGGCGCAAGTACAGTTTTCCGCTCGAAGAAATGGGGAAAATAATGTGGGAGGCCCTGCGCCCATTTTTCCCCCGGAAAAGGCCAAAATCCATGAGCTATAGCACACGGATTGCGGCCAAATTTCGCTTTTCAGGGGCGGCGTGGGATTTTGGGCTGGCGTCGTCGGCTTTGGTGGGAGTCGGTGGCGGGAGAAAACGGAATCCAATTCCGAGCTCCGAAACTCGTTTTACGGCCAGCTTACCGGCAGCGAACGGGTGCCCAAACGGGTGGGCCAACTCGTCCGATTCAGGCAAAACCGGGGAAGGAAGTGGAAGGTAGGTGTGGATCTCAGTTTTTGGTCCAAGAATACGAAGAAACGGCGAGGACCGTGTGCTCACATTTTGGCCCAATGCTCGCCCGCGGCTAACGCCAACCCACGCAGCCACCCCACGGCCAACGCCAAGGCACAGGGCCACGCTTGAGCTCCCTATCATTGCCTCGGGAGCGCGGCCGGAGTGTGTATTGTGTGTGCGTGAGAGTGTGTGACCTGCCTTGGTCGCGAGCATGTGCCGCATTTCGAGCAAGGCACGGAGCAAGCCCGCGGCCAAGGTCAAGGCCGAGGCACGCAGCCACCCCGTGGCCAAGGCCAAGGCACGCGTCCACCCCTCGGCCAAGGCCGTGGCACCCAGCCAGCCCGCGGCCAAGGCCATGGCAGCCAGCCAGCCCGCGGCCAAGGCCTTGGCACACAGCCACCCGGTAGCCAAGGCCAAGGCCATGGCACGCAGCCACCCCGAGGCCAAGGCCAAGGCCATGGCCCGCAGCCACCCCGCGGCCAACGCCAAGTCCGTGTGCTGTCCCTCACGGATGTTGGCCAACTTTCGCGTTTCCGGGGCGGTGCGGGATTTTTGGGTGATGCATTAGATACGTGCGACAGTCGAACTTCGGAAAAGAGGGGAGTCGATATCGAGGTCCGAACCTCGTTTTACGGCCGATTTACCGAGGGTGCGGGGGTGCGAAAAGGGGACGAAACGTGCCCTCGAATTGGTCCGATTGTGGTAGAACTGGGCCGGGGGCCTCCTCATGGCGTAAGTACTGTTTTCCGCTCGAAGAAATGGCGAAAATAATTATGGAGGCCCTGCGACCATTTTTCCCCCGGAAAAGGCCAAAATCCGTGAGCTATAGCACGCGGATTGTGGCCAAATTTCGCGTTTCGGGGGCGGCGTGGGATTTTGGGCTGGCGTCGTCGGGTTTGGGGGGAGTCGGTGGCGGGAGAAAACCCAATCCAATTCCGAGCTCCGAAACTCATTTTACGGCCATCTTACCTGCAGCGAACGGGTGCCAAAACGGGTGTGCCAACTCGTCTGATTCAGGGAAAACCCGAGAAAGAAGTGGAAGGTATTTTTGGTCCAAGAATACGAAGAAACGGCGAGGACCGTGCCATCACATTTTGGCCAAATGCTCGCCCGCGGCCAAGGCCAAGCCACGCAGCCACCACGCTGCCAACGCCAAGGCACAGGGCCACGCTCAACCTCCCTATCCTTGCCTCGGGAGCGCGGTCGGAGTGAGTGTTGTGTGTGCGTGAGAGTGTGTGACCTGCCTTGGTCGCGAGCATGTGCTGCATTTCGAGCAAGGCACGGAGCCAGCCCACGGCCAAGGCACGCGTCCACCCCGCGGCCAAGGCCATGGCACCCAGCCAGCCCGCGGCCAAGGCCATGGCACCCAGCCAGCCCGCGCCCAAGGCCATGGCACCCAGCAAGCCCGCGCCCAAGGCCTTGGCACGCAGCCACCCCGCGGCCAAGGCAAAGGCCGTGCACTGTAGCTCACGGATCTTGGCCAACTTTCGCGTTTCCGGGGTGGTGCGGGATTTTGGGGTGATGCATTAGATACATGATACAGGCGAGCGTTGGAAAAGAGGGGAGTCGATTTCGAGGTCCGAACCTCGTTTTACGGCCGATTTACCGAGGGTGCGGGGGTGCGAAAAGGGGACGAAACTTGCCCTCAAATTGGTTCGATTGTGGTAGAACTGGGCCGGGGGCCTCCTCATGGTGCAAGTACTGTTTTCCACTTGAAGAAATGGCGAAAATAATGCGGGAGGCCCTGCGCCCATTTTTCCCCCGGAAAAGGCCAAAATCCGTGAGCTATAGCACACGGATTGTGGCGAAATTTCACGTTTTGGAGGCGGCGTGGGATTTTGGGCTGGCGTGGTCGGTTTTGGTGGGAGTCGGTGGCGGGAGAAAACGGAATCCAATTCTGAGCTCCGAAACTCGTTTTACGGCCATCTTACCGGCAGCGAACGGGTGGGCCCACTCGTCCGATTCAGGAATAACCGGAGAAAGAAGTGGAAGGTAGGTGTGGATCTCAGTTTTTGGTCCAAGAGTACGAAGAAACGGCGAGGACCGTGTGCTCACATTTTGGCCAAATGCTCGCCCGCGGCCAAGGCAAAGCCATGCAGCCACCACGCGGCCAACGCCAAGGCACAGGGCCACGCTCGAGCTCCCTATCCTTGCCTCGGGAGAGCGGCCGGAGTGTGTGTTGTGTGTCCGTGAGAGTTTGCGACCTGCCTTGGTCGCGAGCATATGCTGCATTTCGAGAAAGGCACGTAGCCAGCCCGCGGCCAAGGCCTAGGCACGCAGCCACCCCGCGGCCAAGGCCTTGGCACACAGCCACCCTGTGGCCAAGGCCAAGGCCATGGCACCCAGCCAACCCGCGGACAAGGCCGAGGCACGCAGCCACCCCGTGGCCAAGGCCTAGGCACGCGTCCACCCCGCGGCCAAGGCCATGGCACCCAGCCAGCCCGCGGCCAAAGCGTAGGCACGCAGCCACCCCGCGGCCAAGGGCAAGGCCGTGTGCTGCGCTCACGGATCTTGGCCAACTTTCGCGTTTCCGGGGCGGTGCGGGATTTTGGGGTGATGCATTAGATACGTACGACAGTCGAACGTCGGAAAAGAGGGGAGTCGATTTCGAGGTCCGAACCTCGTTTTACGGCCGATTTACTGAGGGTGCGGGGGTGCGAAAAGGAGATTAAACGTGCCCTCGAATTGGTCCGATTGTGGTAGAACTGGGCCGGGGGCCTCCTCACGGTGCAAGTACTGCTTTCCGCTCGAAGAAATGGCAAAAATAATGCGGGAGGCCCTGCGCCCATTTTTCCGCCAGAAAAGGCCAAAATCCGTGAGCTATAGCAGACGGATTGTGGCCAAATTTCTTGTTTCGGGGCGGCATGGGATTTTTGGCTGGCGTCGTCGGGTTTGGTGGGAGTCGGTGGCGGGAGAAAACGGAATCCAATTCGGAGCTCCGAAACTCGTTTTACGGCCATCTTACCGGCAGCGAACGGGTGCCCAAACGGGTGGGCCAACTCGTCCGATTCAGGCAAAAGATGAGAAAGAAGTGGAAGGTAGGTGTGGATCTCAATTTCTGGTCCAAGAATACGATGAAACGGCGAGGACCGTGTGCTCACATTTTGGCCAAATGCTCACCCTCGGCATAGGCCAAGCCACGCAGCCACCCCGCGGCCAACGCAAAGGCACAGGGCCACGCTCGAGCTCCCTATCCTTGCCTCGGGAGCACGGCCGGAGTGTGTGTTGTGTGTCCGTGAGAGTGTGCGACCTGCCTTGGTCGCGAGCATATGCTGCATTTCGAGAAAGGCACGTAGCCAGCCCGCGGCCAAGGCCAAGGCCGAGGCACGCAGCCACCCCGAGGCCAAGGCCTAGGCACGCGTCCACCCCGCGGCCAAGGCCATGGCACCCAGCCAGCCCGCGGCCAAGGGCTAGGCACGCAGCCACCCAGT